>BQKN01018799.1:348-12599 GCA_022839385.1 Asparagus kiusianus | reverse complement strand
CTTTGAGTGGTATTTGGATGTCTGTAAGCATTTTTTAACGCCTACACATGTAACGTTGTGCTAAGAGGATTACCACTCTTAGACTTAGTGCTATGATTTCGAATACATAGACTTCACCACCTTCTACGGGAATATGGTGCCCGGCAACGCGTATTAGGCGTTGACTTATCCCTACTTAGGATTCAGGATAAAATTCCCCAGACTTAAATTATGGTGTCTTTTTCAATCGGTAAAAGACTAAACCGGCAACGCGTGTTAGGCGTAGGCTTATCCCTATTTAGGAGTCGAGATAAAATTCCCCGTACATAAAGTGCGCAGACTGGAAGTTGAGAATTGTGTCTTTTCTCAAGGCAAAGACAAACCCAAAGTTGGAGCGGAAGAATTTTATATTCTTGGCCCCAGGTCTTGTTTAGGGTAAAGACGAACCCAAAATGAAAGAGGAAGAATTTTATATTCTATCTTTCAACACTGAAGAGGAAGAATTTTATATTCTATCTATAGTTGGAAAGGAAACTCGAGGTGGGATCTCCATCCCCAAAATCCGGAAAGATGAAACTAAGAGTGGGATCTCCACTCCGAGAATCGGAAAGATTCAAACGACCCTAACTTTTATAGGATTGGTTGTTTGATCCAAAAAGAGTTCCTCATTTATTGAGGGAAAAGATTCAATTTTGACCCTAACTTTTATAGGTTTGGTTGAAAAAGAAAAGATGGCAGTCTTTCGTTTATCGAAAGGGATGACTCGATCTTAGTCCTAACTATCCGCAGGTTTGACTAAGTGAGATGGGAAACGATCCTAACTTTTATAGGTTTGATTGCTCAAATTAAAAGTGGAGCTCTCGTTCATGGAAGGAATCGAGAGGAGAATTTGGCTTTGGCCCTAACTTTTATAGGTTTGACCTGAAAGCAAAGAGAGTGGAATACATGTAGTAATAGAAAAACTGGTTTGTATTAGCCACTCGATGGAGGATATCGATGTTAAGTGATTAGGACTTAACACGTCAAGCTCTGAAAATTGCCATGAATTGGCGGATCGAAGTTTTGGCGGGCTCACCGTCAATTAACTTGCTCAGTAGGGGATTTTGCAAGGAAAGATTAATCTGTCAAAAGGATCGAATCTCGTCTCAACAAAATAACTCATGAGAGTTAGTGAATTTGGTAAAAGGAAACATTCTGACATTTAAAGTTTAAATGTAGATGTTTTAATTATCACTTTTATAGTGATTGGGTTATCCCTAAGAATACCACACGTGGAATTCTTCCGGGAACTTCCCGATACATTGGTTATCCTGAAGGTACTAAGGATAGTATTTTTTTAGGAATTTACCTTTTATTGGCATCATAAGCCTGTCGCCTTCCTTTGTAACTAGGCGATATGCACCACTCGAGTAGACCGTCTCTACTACGAATGGACCCTCCCATTTGGGTTCAAATTTTCCTTTCTTCTTGGAGTTAAGGATCATAGGTCTTCTTTCAGTTAAGACCAAATCCCCTTCTTTAAAACTCCGTTGTTGAATCTTCTTGTCGAAAGCTTGGGAAATTCTGGCCTGGTAGAACTCAATATGCTGTTGGGCTTCTAAGCGCTTTTCGTCGAGCATCTCGAGTTCTTCGAGGCGTTTATAATGTTGTTCTTTGGTCGTCATCTGGGTTGTGAGAGCGATTCGAAGAGATGGAATTTGTATTTTCAATGGAAGGACGGCTTCACATCCGTATACCAAAGAATACGGGGTTGCGCCAGTAGGTGTACGAACGGTGGTGCGGTAAGCCCACAGGGCTTTACCGAGTTTATCATCCCAATCTCGTTTGTCTTCACGAGTTTTGATAACAGCTTGATGATAGTCTTGTTAAAGGCTTCAGCTAATCCGTTTGTTGTAGGGTTATAAGCTGTCGACGAGACGTCTTGAATTTTAAACTTCTCGCAAAATCTGATGAAGACATTACTAATAAATTAAGGACCGTAGTCATGTATGATTCGTCTTGGGACACCATACCGATAGATAATATGGTGTTTGATGAATACAATGACGTTGCTGGTCTTAACTTCTCTGTGTGGAATCGCTTCAGCCTATTTGGAGAAGTAGTCAGTATTTGCAAGGATGAATCGGTCACCTTTGACCGACGGGGGATTTATAGGACCAACAATATCCATTCCCCAGATCTCAAAAGGCCATGATGTAACCGAAGGATGCAGATGCTCCGGAGGTTGGTGCATATAATTCATGTGTATCTGACACGCATGACACTTTCGGGTATACACGACTGCGTCACTCAACATAGAAGGCCAGAAATATCCCATTCTTCTGATGCGGTCGTAAAGTTTGGGGCCGGGTTGATGTGCACCACAAACCCCTTCGTGTGTTTCCTTAAGGACTTCTTTAGCTTCTTTAGTCGATAAGCAACGTAATAGCAAACCATCGTACCCCCTGCGGTACAACATTCTACTCTCCGTATTATAGTAGAACCTCGGTGCTCTTCGTCGGATTGAATCCCTTTCCTTCACGTCTTCTGGTAAAATTCCATGCAAGACGTAATCGATGATGGGGAAACGCCAATCTCGGGGTTCGAACTCGACCTGAGTTGAGTATACTTCTTTAACATCCTCTTCCTCGCCATTTTTATTATAGATTGGCACCAGGAGTTGGTGAGTCCTTACTGTAACAAACTATTCTGTTTCAGGAGGCTGTGCTAGGGATACGGCTAATGCTGCTAACGCATCTGCGTAAGCGTTCTGTAACCGCAGAATGTGTTCGATGAAGAATCCTTCAAATGATTCTTCCATCTCCACTGCCATCTTATGATATGGTATTAAATCCTAACTTCGGACTTCATACTCCCCTTGAACTTGCTTAATTATTAGTTGAGAATCACCGAAAGCTTCGAGATACACAACCCCCAGTTCTTTAGCGAAATTGAGTCCTATGAGTAGCGCGTTATATTTGGCTACATTATTTGAGCATGGCTCGGTCAACGAGTAGGCTCGAGGCATCACATGTTTTCTTGGGGAAACTAAGACGACTCCAACTCCAGAAGAGATCTTAGAACATCCAGGAGCACTTGTTATATTAGCTGCTCGGGAAGCGCCATCGAAGTACAAACGCCATACTTGTTGGTGCGAAGTTGCGTTGACTTCGTAGGTTTCATCGGGTAGGTCGTCATATATCTTGGCGGTATCCGTAGTTGGATTAGCTACTAGGAGGTCACAGATGGCCTGTCCTTTTACCGACTTCTATTGTTTAAAATACAAGTCATATTAGGACAAGAGCAAGGCCCATTTTGCTAAACGCCAATTCATGAAAGCTGGCTGTATCATGAACACTCGGACCGGGTTAACTTTGGAGATAACATAAATAGTCTGTCCTACCAGGTAATGCCGCATCTTTTGAATTGCGAATACCAAGGCGAGGCATTCCATTTCGATCATGGGATATCGGGATTCGACACCTATCAAGGTCCGACTTAGATAATATACTGCCTGTTCATGACCGTTATCATCATCTTGTGCAAGTAGTGCACTTAATGAGTGGCTCGTCGCCTTGACATAAATCAAGAACGGTTTGCCCGATTTCGGTGCAATGAGTACATGAGGTTTTGAGAGATATTCTTTAATACTCTCGAACGCTTTTTGACAAACGTCGGCCTACATGAACGATACGTCCTTCTTGGTGAGTTTGGAGAATGGTTGACATTTTCCTGAGAGGTTCGAGATGAACCGACTGATATAAGCCAGCCGCCCTTGCAACCCTCTGAGCTCTTTAAGGTTTCTCGGAGGTTGTAACTCATTAATTGCCTTTACTTTATCAGGGTCGATGTGAATACCTTTGGTGGTGACGACGAATCCAAGGAATTTACCACTGGACATTCCGAGGAAAGACTTGGTAGGATTCATTTTCAATTGATGGGTCCGCATCAGATCGAACATGGTCTTTAAGTCTTTAATGTGATCATTCTTGTCACGACTTTTCACGACCAGGTCATCCACGTAGCATTCGACAGTCTTTCAGAGATGCTCCTGAAAAATCTTCGACATGGCTCTCTGATATGTGGCACCTGCATTCTTTAAGCCAAAGGGCATGACCGTGTAGCAGAAAACGTCGAGGGGTGTCCTAAACGCAGTATGCTTTTTATCATCCGGATGCATCTTTATTTGATTATAACCAAAAAATCCATCCATGAAGGATATTCTCTCGAACCCACACGTATTGTCGATGATGACATCTGTGATGGGAAGAGGAAAATCATCTTTTGGGTAGGCAGCATTGAGGTCTCTAAAGTCGATATAAACCCTAACGAAGCCCGAGTCAATAAGCTTTTTAACTTCGGCCTCGATTGCCTCCATCATCTGTGGACGAAACCGTCTTTGTTGTTATTTGACAGGTTTAACATCCGACTTAATATTGAGACGATGTACTGCTACATTTGGATCGAGTCCTGACATATCTTCATAGTTCCAATCGAACACATCAATGTATTCCCTGATAAGAGAGATTAACTCTTCTTTCTCATCCGGCGGGAGGCTATCACTAATGAATATTGGCTTCAGATTATCTTCGTTGCCCATATTCACCTGGACTACTTGATCTTCAGTAGGAGGTTCTCTTTGTTCAAACCTATCACCGTACTACATATTCAGTTGATGAACCCAAGGATCTTCCCAAGTTGGTATCTGATCGTCTTCCTCTATTGTCGCAGGGTCGACTGTAGCCATGTTCGACATCAACTTTTTGAACATTTCTCCAAGACTAGCGTCAGAATCCCAAGCTGAAGAATCAGAAGAATACCCATTTTTACCTTTGTTAGCAATTTGATCGATGACCTGCCAGCAACATTCGTCATCAGACGAGGAGACATAGCCTAAACCTCTTCTGTGGCGATAATAGTCGTCGGGTTTTCCTTTAGGTACATAGGCCATTCGAGGTGGAACTCGCGGACCTCGACCAAAACAAAGACCTTCTCCGAGCGTGAAGTCATATCCGTACTTCTCCATGAGACCACGTGCTTTTGTGTTATATCTAAATAGATGAGGGGCAGGTTTATCATCATCATCTTCTTCTTTCAAGAAATGGTCTGGTATCGGAGATTCTCTTCCTTTACCGTAGATAACTTCCTTTTCACCCCTTGTCTTTGCAGGGATGACAAGTGTCGTCCCGCATGGATCTTGTACCTGCTTTTTTATCATGCAAAATGATTGAAGTGGCATATACAAGTCAGGGTCGTCATACAGCTCCTTAGTGATATTATCAAGACATAACGAGTACTCTAAATCCTCATTTATTAATATTTCTTCGGTAAGTTGCCAGTTACAACTACTTTCCGATGATTCTTCATCGTTAAGATTGATTACAATGGGTACAATATCATTAAGTACAAAACCGTCATCATAATCAAACCCAGCTTTGGTATCAGCTTCATCTCCGCTGTCCGTTCCTTGGACCGATGGTTCAGTATCGGATTCGGCACCGTATAGAAGGGAATCGGTAAAATAGTTCTCCAATCCCTTAAACGGTTGCTTATCCGCGACCACCGTCTTGACTTCATTATTGGTGTCCACATATTTGAGATACTGATGAAGAGTTGATGGGACTATAAGATTACCGTGGATCCATGGTCGACCCAACAGTAAGTTATAGGAGGTTTCTGCGTCAATCACGTAGCACGTGACTTCTGACTTCAAATCCCTAATCTGGCACTTTACTCGAATCTTTCCCAAGGGTCTGGACCCGCTGGTGTTGAATCTGTAGATCATAGTGCCCGTGGAGGCTAGCTTACTAGCCGGTATTCCGAGATTATGCATCAATCGGAGTGGCATGATGCTGACAGTGGAACCCGGATCGACTTGGATCCGGTTAACAACGCTAGAGCCAATGTTCCCGGTGAAGTACAAGGGCCGGTCATGCTTTGAATTCTTCGTCTGCATGTCTTCTTTGGTGAAGGAAATGCAGGAAAAATAGTGTGCCGCGAGATTGTAGTGTTGAAATGACGTCTCTGGTTCCTCATGAGATGGCTTGATCTAAGTCAGGAAAGCTTCAGAATTGCTCAAGGATTCTTGTAATGACTCCCTCGTGTCTTTTGAGAGACGCAACAATTCATACAACGTTATTCTAGCTGGTATATTAGCTAGTTGCGCCATAATATCGAAGCGATGCGGAGTATTCGAGCTCCCTGGTTTATCTCTTCCAATCGGTAGATTGAACCGAGATTGCTTCGGGTTTTGGACTTCCTGGTGTAAAGGCTCTTTCCCTTTTTGCTTTTGTTGGGGTTTCTCTACAACTACGGATGCAGGGGGAGTCCCCATCTCCGCCAATGTCTTAGAAGGAATAGCTTTGGTCACACCCTGTTCAGCTAACTGCTCGGAGGCATCCAGATATTTGAAGTGGTACTCATTCCCGCTCCTGGTAGTAAAGGCCTCCTGCTCATCTTCGGATAATGGGAAAGTAGGAATACTTGTTATCTCCTTCTGGATTGACTACGGCTCCACAACAAGACTTACTTTTTCCTTTTGACTTTTTCTTAGAAGATGATCCAGTCCATTGTTCATCTCCAATTAGATCGGGTGAACCCAAAGAATCTCACCATTTGGAGCTGTGTGTGGCACAAGTCCTTTCTGGCGTTGTTTGTGAGGATCATCGTTCATGGTCTTTACCGCCGTGTTTATTACTGGCTCAGGCTGAAACCAGTTCAAGGGAACAGATCCAAAGCTAATCGATACTGCATTCGCACCCACCTTCTTCTCCTTTGGTTGCTTCATAGTGATGACTCCAACATCTATTAAAGCTTGGATCTTGTCTTTCAAAGCGTAACATGACTTGGTGGGATGATGCACCGCTCTATGGAACGCGTAGTATTTTGGATCATTAACTCTTTTAGCATCTTCCTGATCCTGGATCGGAGGCAACTTGATCTTGTTGTTCTCTATAAGGTATTTGAAAATACCGGGCACTTCATCCTCTTTGAATGAGTAAACCTTCGGGAATTTTGGTTCCGAAGTCTTCTGTTTCTGAGGCTATTGTTACCACCTTGACTGTTGAGGCACTTTCTGTTGCTGTTGCGGTTGAGCTTGCACTTCGAACGTTTGGTTCGCGTCCACTGCATTCGCTTGTGCCTTTCCTTTACCCTTAGGGACAAAATTCTATTGTGGAGGATTATATACTGCTTGACCCCTTCGGCCTTCTTCCTTTTTAGGAATCGTTCGGCTCGTTCTCCTCGCACTTTCAAATCTTTCCAGGTCTTTGGTGTTGCCATTCCCATAGCTTCGAGGATGTCCAACGAAAGATTATTATGACAAGTCTCGAGGATGAAGTCTTCACTGACCGGATCCCTGCAGTTTATCGCTTTGTTCCGGAATCTCTTGACGAAGTTTTCAACCGACTCACCATTTTTCTGTTTCTCGTCAAATAGTGTACCAATTGAAATCTCAGTGTCGTCGTCAAAGAAGTTTGTTAGAAACATATCCTCCATGTCATCCCAACTACTGATACTCCTCGGCTTAAGATGGCGATACCAATCGAAGGCTGCTCCACGAAGAATGCCAACGAATGACCGCACCATTAGAGGTTCATTCCCAGAGATTATTCCTAAGTGAGACTTAAAATATATTAGGTGCTGGGTAGGGGAACCCTTTCCATCAAACGGTGTAAAATTAATCAAATTGAACTTCACCGGGTATGGAATTGATTCCCACTCCCTTGGGTATGGACATGGTATTCCGGACCTTTTTACTTCTTGAGCACTCATCAACGCATTGATTTTGCTCTCCAAATCCCTCATCTTCTTATCTTCACCTGTATCTGTCTTCGAATGGTTTCGAGGAGAAGTAACATGGTCTTCTTTTGTATTGTTATCATCCGAAGGACCACCCCTAGTATTGTTATTGACGGGAGGAATGTTCATGTTAATATTCTCATCCACTTCCCGTTCATTGTCTCCCTGGTTAGGATTATTACGACGGCTAGATTCTCCTTGATGAGTTGTCAGTGCCGCGATTTGCTGGTCATGCATTTCTCTCATTTGCTGCATAGTCATTTCCATTTCAAATTTGAAATTTTCCTTCTGTTTGGTCAAAGCATCCTTAAGTATCTTAGCCATCTGCTCGGCGCTAATCATGAATGACTCGTATGATTATCCCGTGCTGGATTTGGTATCATCGGAAGCCATCGCCGAGCAAGCATCTGACGTTTCCTCTTCTGAAGGAAGTCCCTTTTGCATTCTTTGGTAATTCTTTTGTCTGATGGTTCCTGATTGTAATCGGGTCATACGTTGGGATACTGCAGCAAACTGATCCGGGCTAAAGTGTCGCGTTGACTTCCCTCTCCCGGTCATGTTGACGGACACTTCTGGAAATTCATTGTCTCGGAGGACAGGTTTCCTCCTACGAACATGCCTTGGTTTGGCCTCGGACGTTCTGGTGGAGATTCTCTCAAACACCGAAACTCTTCTTGGGGCTTTAGAATAGCAGCATTCTGATAATACCGCCTTGATTATGTTGGCACACGGACAGTGAGAATCCGTGTCTCGGACGTTTCTTTTTCGGGACTTATTCGTACCTCCAGCCCTATAGTACAACTCGTCAGTTTGATGACTGGAGCAACCCATAGAGTGTTGGCACGACCTCCCAGGTATAGCATCATGATCGGACAAATATGTTTCCCTCTGGGGATACGACGCTTTATTGGCATCCCCAAGAGTCACTCGTTCAGATTTACGCTTTCGTGAGCGTGAAACCCTAACGGGCTTTTGAACTTCAACTCGCAATCCAATACGGTCGGTAACAGGGGCCTTCCCTTTGTTATCATTCTTAGGGGGATTGGTACGACCCCCTGTCTGAATTGTTGTTTGGGAACCTTTTAACGGTCCCAATCGCTCCTTCACGGGTGCTTTACCTCGATCTTTAGGTAGAGGACCGAGGCGATCTTTCAAAGGAACTCTGGATTTGATGGGATCCATACTATCACACGGCTCCGTCGGAGGTGCGGGGATAGGGGAAACGAGATCTGAAGTTGACGAAGGCCGGATGGTGACTTCGTTCACTTTTGCCTTAGGCATTGATTTCGCCTTCGGCACCCATACCTATTTGTGTTTGGACGGCTTCTTAACCGTCTCTTCTTTCTGCATCTCTTCCGCTTTCGGCAGATGGACTCGGGCATGCGCGAGCAATGCACGACGCTTTTTGATTCGCTCCTCAAGAGTAGAACGGGTCCTCTTGATGTGAACTTATTCATTCGTTTCTACCTTAGAGGAGGAGTTGGTTGCTTGCCGTTGCTGTTCTTGGCGCTGCCTAGATTTCAGATCCACATTATAGCGGATCCCGTCCATCGACTCCAAAGCCTTGGCTAATTGTCACGCAAGTCGTTGATGCCGTCTCTGGCGTGCTCTCTTTGACAAAGTTGGGGCGCCTTCAGCAGTTATCTTCATGGCGGAGGAGAAGTCCGGATCTACCGCTTCGACCTCTTTGGACGTCGCGGGGGCGTCGCGAGGTGTGAGTGCAGTGGCGGCGAGGGGATCTTCGATCCTCAAGCCTGAGGTCCCGCGAGTATTTCTGGAAGGGGAGGCCTTCCTGCGCCTACTTGGAGAGGCGGATCTGGAGGAGGAGGAAGAGAGGTACTCTTCAAACTTTTACTGGTCGAATTCATACTCGACCTCTTCATTCACCCGGATCTTGAATGTTGGCTGCGTCACGACAGCCTCGGCAGCGAGGCTGTTGGCTCCCACTGTGGTCGCCAGTTTGTTTTCACTGAAAGTTACCTTCATTGCTGAATTCATTATAATATTATTGTTTACAAGGAATTCAAATTTTCAACAAAAGAATATAAAAGGTTACAACTTTCTCGAAAATAACACAAGATCCGTTCGTCGTTTCTTGCTTGCGTGAGTCTTTAGCCGGTGACGGGGATGTCGATATCCGTGGACTACCTGACAATCAGATCAGATCCAGAACTCCGTTGATTCGCGAAGGAATCTAAAAGAAGAAGCGCTTATCTCGACAACGGTGAGATAATTGCTCTTCTTAAGATTATCGCAACGGGATAATCCTAGGAACAGACACGGGTGATACAGATCTGAAGAATCTCTCTCTCTTGCGTTGAAGAACTCGATCAATGTTCAGTCCGGCAGGGCTTCGCCAATTCTCTAAAATTCCAGATCTAAAAAAATGAGGGCATGGGGCTATATTTATAGGCTCCAAGGGAGTTCGGGTGGTTGAAACTGTACAACGGCCGATTTTTAGGCCTGGAGACACCCCTGAGTGTCTCAGCGAGGCCGAGACACCCTTGGGTGACTCAGCCTGGACCGAGACACCCTAGGGTGTCTCGGCCTTGGCTGAGACACCTTAGGGTGTCTCTCTTGTGCCGAGACACCTCGGGGTGTCTCAACTCAGGCTGAGACCCTTTTTTCCGTACACTTGTCCGTTTCCGCCGTAATTTCTTCGTCCGAACTCGGATTTGAGTGATTCAAAGTGTGTTAGAAAGCCGACGAGGAGATTTATAAGCTCCGATGATCAAATCATTATGGATTAAATCGAGACACATACGGCGCTTCGCCTTTTGTAAGCGATGTTGGGCTCCCGATCAGTTCGTATCCTCATTATTCTAAAACTCCGTTACTCCACGTAGTTCGTCGATCCACTTTAGGCGTTCGTCGATATCAATCAAGCTTCTGTGAATTGGATAGTGACGTTCATCGTCTTTTCTTAGTGCTGAGCCGTTCATGGAGACCTATAGGTAATTTTTGATGCCTACAGTTCTGATTTATGCCATGTGAGTTCTTACTTATGCCATCATAATTCTAGTTTCTTCCATGTATGCGCAGTTTGTATTATGATTTGTGCTCAGTGTGAGCTTATTTTCAAATGTATGCACGGTTAATTTGTTGGTTCTCTCTGCTTGTTCGTTGTTGTTGTTGTTTTTGTTCTATCTGCTTGTTCATTGTTGTTTTTGTTGTTGTTGTTATTATTAGTATGTTTTGACATGATCAGAATCTAGATGGGTATAATTTTGGGTATAACTTTGGCTATAATTTTCACTTAGTCAAATGTGTAGCACATCATCTGTTTCAACATTCATTGTCCTTTCGTAGCCCTGAAACATTTAAAGAAGTAGCAATTTACTGTATGCTAGTGATATTCATGTCATGCATTAAATAATGTTCTTCAAAATTTATCCTCAACCAAAAGAATTAAATTCAATCACCGCATAAAAATTGAATAGCAAATTTTATCAACGCAACTAAGAACTACTAAGCATGTTAATCATCTCCTTGTAGGAAATATAAATTTCTTTTTAGAAATTGTTCATGTCGTCACATATACCAAGTAAGCTTGCCAGATTTCTGTGAGCTGTTCTAGGAAATCATGAGCACTTGCTGATCATAGAAATTTTACTAAAATTATTATTTACAAACAAACATATAAGAACATTGAAAATCAAGTACAAAGAGAAACACATGAATCCCTTATAAGTTAAAACCTGTCAAGTGTGGAAGAAGGGAGGGTCTTCGACGGGGGATGATAGAACAATCATAAAATACATTAGAACTAACTAAACTAGAATTAACACGACGTCAACTAGAGCTAACATAGCAACTGGTAGAACTAACATGACACAAATTAGAACTAACATGTTATAAACAAGAATTAACATGACGCCAACTAGAACTAACATAGTAACTGGTAAAACTAACATGACACAAATTAGAACTAACATTTACCGTGGTAGGACTAACGTGACGCCAACTAGAACTAACATGGCTCATGGTAGAACTAACATGGCTAAAACTAGAACTAACATGCTAAAAAGGAATGAAACTAACACAAGGAAAAGAAACGCTTCAACTCCTTAATCCGACGTGGTGACCCCTCGTTTCCCAAAACCTCGTTTCTCAAGCTGTTTTGGGCCAACCAAACAGGCTCTTAGAGAACAGAAAATGTCGAGAGAGGGAGGGTCTTCGATGGAGGAGCTCGGCGTCGAAGTCGGTGTTAAGAGAGGAAGGAGGGAGGGTCTTCGACGGGGGAGCTCGACGTCGGCGTCGGTGTTGAGAGAGGGAGGAGGGAGGGTCTTCGACGGGGGAGCTCGGCGTCGGTGTCGAGAGAGGAAGGATAGAGGGTCTTCAACGGTGGAGCTCGACGATGGAGTCGGTGTCGAGAGAGGGAGGAGGGAAGGTCTTCGATGGTGGAGTTCGGTGTCGGCGTCAAGATAGGGAGGAGGGAGGATCTTCAACGGGGGAGCTCGGCGTCGCCGTCGGTGTCGAGAGAGGGAGGAGGG
>BQKN01018775.1:679-11798 GCA_022839385.1 Asparagus kiusianus | reverse complement strand
GAGAGTACAAATACTAGACAAACAACATACAACATTAGTGGTAAATTATTTGTTAAACATCATCAAAACAAGAAGGCTAACAATCTCCCCCTTTTTGATGATGACAAACAATTTACAAAAAAGAATATATGCATGAAAGGAAATGAATATATAAGTTAAAATTCACATGCATATAAACAAGAAAGAATATACATACTCACAATATTTCTCCCCCTTTGACAACATCAAAAAGGGGACAAAAGAATTAAGAGAGCGAAGGCTCCCCCTATCAATAAGCATGGGTGAGTATAACACATAGAAAGATATAGGGATTGCTCCCCCTATCAAAATGCCATATAGAAAATATGAAATAAATGCTAAGGCATACATATGTGAGCAAGCATAGATGGAAAGTATGCTAAACACTCACATACTACAAGAGAATGAGAACACATATGAATGTATCATTGAGATAATGTGTCTCAAAACATAAACGTAAAAATTATTTATAAAAATAGATTTATGAAATCAAAAGAAAAGGAACATGAGAATCATGCAAAAAGTTTTCAAATGAAAACAAATCCATCAAAAGAAATCATAAATCAAAGTTTATATCCAAAAAAAAACGATGTTTGATCAATGAAGAACTTGATCAAACCACTCATAGAATACATTATAAACCACGAATAGATGATCCATAAGCACAAACACATAAATATCATCATATAAGTGAAGTATAATGAATTCAAAGCAACCAATAAAAAAATTTCAAGAGAGGCAACAATATATCAAGCTCTTAAGCTTGTTCTAACCCATATAATCATTCTAGCATCCAGTAAACATGATTTGGGAATAAACACCCAATAAACCCGGAGGGTTATATAAATACAAACCTCTCATGAAAGCAAAACCAATAATCATGAAAACAAGAAATTTGATCAATTAAAAAAATTTGTTTTCATAATCAAAAGATTTTAAGACATAATTTTCAAAACCAAGAAAGGAAAAAGTAAGAACACTAAAATTCTTGGTTTAAAAAATCAAATTTATTTTGGTACCCAAGAACTCTTGGTACCAAAAGGTTTAGGGACTTGACCCCTATCTTTTAAGCTCAAAGCCCTAGGGTTATGAACCCGTTTGGGCACATGTGGTGCACTAACACGGTCAAAGCAATAATCGCTCAAATGACCCTTCCGATTACAATACGTGCAATGAAAAGGAAACATTTGCTTATGTTGACCAAACGGTTGTGCACGGGAAACATTAGAAACATTTGCAAACATGGATGGTCTTTTAAAATTGTTTTGCAAATGTGAAACTCTCTTTAAATCAAAACAAAATTTGGTCAAATTACCAAATCTACCACAATAATCACACTTAAACTTTTGTGGTCTATTAAGATCATTTGGCAAAAGTGAAGTCTTTTTCAAATCATAGCAAAATTTTGCCAAATGGCCAAAACGTCCACAAAGATCACATTTAAACACATGAGCATGCTTATGATAAACATGATGAGTATGTGCATGTGTATGTGATGAAGAAGCTACATGAGATGCACAAGAATGATTAATATTCTTATGTTTTTGTGCATCATAACAAAACTTAGCCAAATGACCTTGATGGCCACAAATAGAACATTTATAAGTTTTGCTATACATGTGTGCATAATGAATAGATGACTTCTTAGACTTGGCACACATATCCATAAGCTTCTTATGATTATTAATGCATATTTTTAAAGTTGAATCTAAAGATGAAATACTTTTATTCATAAGATTCAAGTCTTCATTCTTAGGCACATATGCATTTTTAGAAGTAGAACATAAATAGTTATTTATAAAAGAAGCAGTGTTATTCTTTATGTTCTCTACTTCTAACATGGCATCATCTCTTTCATGAGTTAACTTGGCAAAGTTTGAAAGTAAAGAATCATGATCCAATTTTAATTTTTTATTGTTTTCTTTGAGGATCATATTTTCATTTGAAATGGTTTCAAACTTAGAAGTTAAAGACTCATGATCGGATTTCAAAATTACATGCTTGCTTTGTAAATTAATAAAATCGTTTTGCAATTTCTTATAGGCATGCAATAATTTTTTACTAGCACAAGCAAGTTCATCATTAGGTAAATCATTAATGGTTTTGAACTCGCAAACCTCACTAGAGCTATCGCCTAGTGGCCGTGTGCATGATGCTCCTTTAGAACTTGAAGCGGGATCCTCCAAAGCTTGTTGGATCGCCTCCAAGTCCCCTTGATGTGCTTCTATAAATTTCCAAAGATTGTAAGCACTATCAAAATGAACAAACTTGTTAGACATAGATGAATTAAAAGCATTTAGCAAGTATTCTAACAAAATATTGTTCATTGTAAACATACGATGATCATTCTTATTCCATTTGGATTTCTCCAAAATAGGCACAATATAAGCATCATCTATAATTTCTCATAAATTAAAATGTTTAGATCTAACAAATAGCTTAAATCTAACACATCATTGGGCATAGGGAAAATTATCTAATCTAGGAGCAACACTAGAATCATAGCCTAAACAAGATGCATCATTCATATCCATAATCTATATATATGCAAGCAATCAAAAATCAAAAATTAGATTAGCACAAAAAGCTAACTTGGATCTTTAACTCAAGGCGATTAGACCTTAAATCAAAGAGCACCAAGCTCTGATACCAATTGATGGACCCTAGAGGGGGGGTGATTAGGGTCTTATCACTGCTGGAATTTAAACTTTTACCGACGGACAAGTCCGTCGCTATAGGTCGATTTTCCGTCGCTAAAAGTTTTAGCGACGGAAAAAATAAAGTTCTATCGCTAAAATATCGACGCTATAATAGGGGTGCCTAAAAAGACTTTTAGCGACGGACTTTCCGTCGCTAAATATTAGCGACGGATTATTAGCGACAGAAAATTGGTCGCTATTTTAAAGTAATAAAAAATTAAAAAACAATAGCGACGGAAAATCCGTCACTAAAAAAATTATTAGCGACGGAAAATCAGTCACTAAAGAACTAATAGCGACGGAAAATCCGTCGCTATTGTTTCTGGAATATGCATAGATGTGATTTCGTGCACGTTTTCCGTCGCTAAATTATACTTTAGCGACGAAATTGCCGTTGCTAAAAGTGTTTTTAGCGACGGAAATTCCGTCGCTAAAAATTTTAAAAAAAGAAATTAAAATAATATTTTGAAAATTGAAAATACCCTGTACAATATCGATAATAATTTTTAAAAACCTGTTCAATCAGCAGAAGAAAGCTTCAATCTCACGCAAATATCACATCTCACGCATATATCACACATTTAGTTCAATAAAAGCAAGTAAAAGTCTCTCGACAGGTACATAATAAGTATTGTTTATACAACACAAGAAATTGTTTTCAAAGTTATATTAAGGACAATCAATCCTCCTGATCATCATCATCCTCATCCTCAACACCAGCCACATTATGACTACCCCCGGCTGCACCTTGTGAAGAAGTCCCGGCCTGTAAATATAAATCAAATGTTAACAAGTGTGTGTAAACGTTAATAAGAGTACAAATATAAATATACTACAACCAACACCACAAAATCACAACACAACAACACAACACCACAACACAACAACACTACACCATCACAACACAACACCACAACACTACAACACCACAACACAACAACACTACACTATCACAACACAACACCACAACACTACACCATCATAACACAACACTACACTGCACTGCACAACACATCACCACACATCACACCACAACACCACCACAAATCCTCCAACCTCACCCACCAACCAACAACACTCCCCCTCGCCCTACCTCTCCCCCCTCAACCACCACCACAACAAAATCCACACTCCTCATCCTCAACCACAAATCCTCCAACCTCACCCACCAACCCACCAACCAATACCACCAACAATACGCACGCATACACCATCAACACCACCATCACATAAAAATATTATAAGTATATATTTTGAGGTTTGTGTTAGGGTTAGAGTTAGGGTTTGTGTGTAACAGTTTGTATCGGTATGTATCAGTATGTACAATATCATCTAATTAAAAAAAACAAAGTATATATATTACCTGTGACGACAAAAACCGTCTCCTATATGCCTCCTGAGCCTCCTGAGGCAGAGTCGACATGAATTGTGTGAACTCCAATTCGGTCTGCTCCCGGCGCCTCCGTTCTTCCTCTAGAGCCCGCTGATATATTGTTTGCTGCGACTGCCAATCTTCAATCGCTTTTAATCGCTGCTCCATCGAGTCTTGATATGAACTGCTTCCTGGTGTTCCTTGTGGTGCTGCAGACTCGTAGGTGCTACTAGACTCGTGCGGCCTCTGCTCGGATCCTCTCCACCGATATCTGTTCTTCCTACTAGGTCCAATGACCGTCTCGATAATGGAGTCCTCATCCTCCCTACTTAACCGGCCAGGAGTGTTAGAACAGACCTGAGACTAAGTCAATTGCTCCTGTACATTAGCATGTACTTTCTCCTGCGATATATCAAAACAACCCGGGCATATCGACTTAATAATGATGCATTGATATGAAATTGAATATATAAATGAACTGCTACTTACAGCCAGATCCTTATTCTTTGCTTTCTTCTCTTCATCGGCGTAATTCGGGCTCCAGGAAGTCAGAATACGATCTGCAAAATGTCTGAGATCTCCCCTTCCCTATTTTATTCAAATATATCATTAACCCATAACACATAAATTATACTTGACGTAAAAGCTAATATATTATATACCTCAAGCTCTAATTGATGATAATGCTGGTTGAATGTCCTGGAGCCCCGTGATGCTCGTAACTACGAGGCGCGTTGCGATTCCTCCTTGCTATTTCAGCTTGAGCCTGCAAAACAATGTCAATTCGAAACAATATAGAAATTCAAACAATAAATTAAAAATATATACTTCAATAATACCTGAATTTCAGCCGTGTCCCAGTAACTGCAAAGTGCAAAAAAATCTACTCCATCCACATGCGTGTCAAGATGCCAGTATCACTCCCAATCTTCTGTTATTTGGACAAAATATTTTTTCTTTACCTCAAACCGCCATCTCTTGAACGATACATTGATTTGCCCGAAGCAGTACGTCCAGGCACAAATATTATCGTCAAGAAAGAAAAATCGCTTCAGCATATAAAGAAAAAGTAGATACAAATCAGTGTATTAAACATAATAATAAACTAATAACTAATAATGATGAAAATTAAAATAAATGGCTCACACATATATATCTCCAACAAGCCACCAGCACATCAATCCGCTACGATTTCCACGTCAAAAATATGTTGAAGAAATCGTGTCTCCTGGCTAAAGCGGCAAGGAAATTGTTGAAAGCATTGGCAAAGGCCCCAACAGGCACTCCGTTTTCCCATCGGATCACAGCCCTCCGATTAATATTAGGGATGAGGTTCGATTCCTTAGTAGCATTGCGGCCGCGTCTAGGAGGTCGCTCGGTACCTGCGAAACAAAGAATCGAATGAAACAATGAATCAATGTATATTTGCGAAAAAATATTAAAATAATAACCGATAGACTATAAAAATTTATTCATACCTTTCAGTTCGAGGCATCTACGCTTTGCTTGTTCGTACCTTTGCTGCGCGATGGGGCGCATAATATGATAAGAATCCTAATCATCCCTCACCTTGGCCGGACCGTGGACTCGCTGATCCGTAATAGAATCTGGCGGTAGTGCCGTAGTTTCTAAAGCTACGTTATACGGCTCAAATCTCCTCTCCTCCAATATATCTGCATGCGGTGGTGGTGGTATCTCCGCATGCTGTGTAGGATCAGCCTGTGGCTCCATGTCATGTGGAGCATCTCCGCGTGATGTGTCCTGTGGCTGCGAGTCATGTGTAGCATCTCTTCCTCCTGTGTAGTAAATGTTAAAAATATATTAGGCTCATGTTAATAGTTTATAGAAATGTACAAATATAACAAATAAATAAAAATACCTGATGTAGAGGCATGTGCGTCGCCTCCAGAATGTCTATCCAAAATTCTCTCAAGCGCTTTCTTACGTAATCCTCTCGTCATCTATACTTTGAAAACATAATGAATATCCAACAAAGGCAATAATGTAATACAGATGTCCAGTTAAACAGATAATGCAAATAATTAATAAAACAGCACATGGCAATAGAATCGCGTGTACATGATGTCCAGTTAAACAGATAATACAAAGACAATAATGTAATACATGACACACCGTGTTACATGATAACCAGTCAAACAGATAATATAAAGGTAATAATATACAAGCATACACATCCACATGATAACCAGTCAACCAGATAATATAAAGGTAATAATATAATGCATACACATCATGATACATGATAACCAGTCAAACAGATGATGTTGAGGCTCTACTCTGCGATCGTGTACGAATAGCCTGCGACCGTGTGCGTGCTAACGAAAGGACTGTTCTTATAGTTTTATCGACTCCGCTGCGGACAGGTTTTTTTCCTTTACGCCTTGACTCACATATAATCGCAGGTACATCAGGGCGCGCTAGTGCAATTTTATCGTCCAGATTATTATTTTGTGTCAATGAAAACTCCTCGGTTATTTCGTCGGCCAAGATAACCTCCTCATCATGATCTTCATCAGACACGACTTCATGAATGTAGGCTCTAGGCGGATTCTTAAGGATAACTCATTCGTTATTTTTCATTATATCTTTGACATAAAAGCACTGTTTGGCGTGAGTAGCTAACATGTATTTTTCAGACTAATATATTTCCTTATTAAGATTAACGATTGTGTAACCGTATTCATCCTTCGCCTTTTTCTGTTCACACTAACGAACCTTAAACATCACATGACTGACTTCCTTATTAATCCCATAGAAAATCTCCACGATGTCTTCTACCTAACCGTAGCAATAGATTTCCCCCTGTATCGGATTTAGATCTTTTGCACTAGCGTATGACAGTTGAGAGAAGGAGCAGAACACACCGCTGTTTTGCGTTTGTCGTCTCTCTTCGAGACCGACGATGTTAAACCTAAAGCCGTTGACACAGTAGCCTCCATAATGCTTAACCACATTAGAAGGACCTCTGGCATATAAACAAACTTTCTCAGACAGGTTAATCTCATTCGTAATCCGTTTGTCAACCTTAAGAAAAGAAGCAAATAGTTTACATATCCGTTGGCAGGCACATATATTTGATATACGAATCAGAAATGTAAAAAAATCTTACTTCACCCTTCAGCCATGCAGGGAATTGTCTAGAGTGTGTGTCCATAACTCTCTTATTTTTTGTTCTGCATTTAAGATTAGTCTGGACATGTCGGATGTGAAGCCTAGACAAGAAGAATTTATAACGGTTAAATAGAGATAAATGTAGTATTATTGTGAGGTGATCTAATCTGATTCAAACAGTTAAATACTTACGCCGCGTATATGTTAAATGTAGTATCATTGCTCAGGATATATGTGTGGGCTTGATCTAGCTCCATTCTGGGGAATCTAGTGTCCTCCCCACGATCATTGTAGAATGTACCGTCAATTATTCGTTGGGGACGGTTCAGCCTTGTCTCTACGCCCCGCAAGTAACGAGAGATAAAATTCACACTCTCGTTACTTATGTAGTTCTCTGCGATCGACCCTTCAGGATGTGCACGATTATGCATCAGTTGTTTCATGAAACCCAAATACCTACAAGCATATAGTTTCATGATTTGTGACAAAATTGAACTAAGAAACGTAATTTGACAAATATTAAATGAATATTATAATAATAAATACCTCTCCACGGGGTACATCCAGCGATATTGAACTGGTCCTGCAATGCGAGCTTCGTATGCTAAATGTATTGTGAGATGCACCATGACCGTGAAGAATGAGGGTGGAAATAGTATTTCCATTTTACACAGTGTATTAGCAACACGTCCCTCTAATTCTTCAAACTCCCTAACATCAATCACCTTAGAGCATAGTTGCTTGAAGAAACCGCAGAATTCTATTACCACCATCGCGAGTTCCTTGTCAGCATGTCGCAACGCAACCGGGAGAAGTTGATGTAATAGAATATGATGATCATGTGTCTTGAGTCCCAAAATCTTTCTGTCCTCAATATGCACATTTGCTGAAATGTTTGAAGCATAACCATCCGGTGTCTTCACGGACTTTAGAAATAAACACATATTGTGGACCTCATCCTCGACAGTGTGACACGGGAGGCTGGGAGTTCAAACTTTCCGTCGCCCTTATCTATAGCTTGCAGTTCCGGACGAATGTTCAATTCTGCTAGGTCTCGATGTGCCCTTAAGTCATCTTTCAATTTTTTCCCGTCCTGCAACAAAGTGTTCAAGAGATTCTCGCATATGTTCTTCTCGATGTGCATGACATCCAAGTTGTGACGTATTTTTAAACTTCTCCAATATGGCAGCTGATAAAATATGCTGAATTTTGACCATCCATGCGGAAGTTCGGTGCCTTTTGAGACACGCTCATGCGACCGGACATTGCGAGGCTTATTTCCTTTTGATTTTCCCTTTCCCTTCCATTTTCGCTTCAATATTTTTCTCCTAACACCAAATGGATTTTCTTTGTTGAATCTTTTTTTTCCAAATATTTTTTTAGGTAAAGGATGTAGAAGCTCAAATATTTCTTCTCCAGTCAGCCTTGGTGGTGCCGGTCTACTTTCTGGATTGCCGTCGAACTTTCCTACTAACTTTCTGAACTTGTGCCTTGTAGGCAACCATCTTCTGTGTTGCCAATAACAAAACTTACGGTTGTACTTCAGGAACTTTCCCTCATAGTCTGACATGCAAATCGGACAAGCAATCTGACCCTTCGTCAACCATCCAGACAGGTTAGCGTATGCCGGAAAGTCATTAATTGTCCATATGACCATTGCCCGCATACAGAAAGACTCCTTACCATAAGCATCATAAGTGCTGACACCTTTTTCCCAGAGAAGCTTCAGGTCGTCAATTAATGGTTGGAGGAAAACATCGATGTCATTTCCAGGAGAATATCTTCCAGGGATCAAAAGTGACAGAATCATGTACGGTTGTTTCATGCACATCGACGGGGGCATGTTGTACGGTGTCAGCAACACTGGCCAGGTAGACCAAGCAGAGCTCATTAATCCAAACGGATTAAATCCGTCGCTAGCAAGCCCCAGCCTAATATTCCGAGACTCTTTACCAAAGTCGGGGTATATACGGTCAATGTGCTTCCATGCCTCACCGTCCGCAGGATGTCTTAGTTTCCCGTCCTCTTTACGGTCGGTCGAGTGCCATCGCATATTCTCAGCCAGCTCGGCAGATATATAAAACCGCTGCAGCCTAGGAATAATTGGAAAATATCGGAGAACCTTCGCAGGGATTCTGTTCTGCTTATTGGATGATATGCCTTCAGATGTACCCGTATGTTTTTTTCAACGTGATACATGACACGTCGGACATTCCTCTAGACCTTCATTACCCTTATTGTACAAGATGCAGTCATTAGGACAGGCATCTATCTTTTTGTAATCAAGACCCAGGGTATCAACAATCTTGTGAGCTTCATAATAAGTTGCGGGGATGCTCTTCTCGCCGCCTGGAATGACTTTCCTGAGCAAGTCTAATAACATCTCGAAATGTGTAACAGCCATCCCACTGAGTGTTTGGATATGAAGAAGCCTCAGCATAAAAGAAAGCCTTGTGAACTCGGTGCAACCCTCGTATAACGGTGACTCGTTTTCTTCAACAAGTCTCATCAATCGGGCTACATCTTGAAACATATCAGTAGTGTTAACATCACTCGAAGACGGCACGGTAAGAATATCTTCCAATATATCAGTTGTGTCAATTGTCAGATTGTCGACATCAGTAAACTCTTCCTCTAATTGCATCACCGGGACGCCTTCACCGTGATGACTCCAAAATACATAAGAGCTATCAAATCCATTGATTGATAGATGGAAACTTACGTCACTCCTAGTGAGCATTTTATCATTCCTACAATTCTTGTAAGGACAAAAAATCAACCCGCTGAGTGACCGTAGAGGGTTGGTGTCGGAGTAGGCTAAGAAAGCTTCTATCCCATCCTTGTATCGAGTGTCTAGATGCCTTCGATCACGTGGTATGCCCATGAACGATTTGTCAGGAATTGTCCGCATCTAGAATTTAAAAATTAATGGAAGTGAGCATATCCCTACATATATCATTTTAAGTTATAGGACAAGTGTGTGTGATCGGCTGTCAGAGGAAGGCTTCTATCCCATTATGTATGTAAACGTAGCGTGTATATGTATTTACGTGTGTTCAAGTGTACTTTTATTTCGTCAAAATTTCGGCAGCACCTACCCGCTGTACTTAATCGGATCCGGATCCTCTACTAATGAGAGGGTTCCTAATATCTCCTAATGAGATCTTGGCCTTTGATTTATCAATCAAAGGCCAAGATCTCCTCATGCACAAAAGTAGGCGGGAGATAAGGATAAGATATTGTCCTTTGATTGATAAGTTTTAGCGACGTATTATCCCGTCGTTAAAAACTGTTTTAGCGACGGAAATTCCGTCGCTATATCATATATACCGACGGAATTTCATATTGTCGCTAATATTTTAGCGATGGAAATGTTTAGTCGCTAAAATATCATTTTTTGTCGCTATAAAGTTATTTGCCTACGGTTAAATAGCGACGGAAATTCCGTCGCTATAAGTCATGTTATAGCGACGGAATATTCCGTCGCTAAATATTCACCCCTACCTTCACCCTAACCCTAATCGAACCCTAACCCTAATCGAACCCTAACCCTAACCCTAACCCTAATCGAACCCTAACCCTAACCCTAACCTTAACCCTCAAACTCACCCTCACCCATCACCCCTCACCCTCACCTCACCCTCGATCACCTAACTCTAACACTCACCCCACCCTCGATCACCTAACCCTAACCCTAACCCTCACCCTCACCATCACCTCCACCCTCACCTAACCCTAACCCTAACCCTAACCCTAACCCTAATCGAACCCTAACCCAAACCCTAACCCTAGCCCTAACCCTCGCCTAACCCTAACCCTAACCCTCACCGAACCCTAACCCTCACCCTCGATCACCCCTCACCCTCACCCCACCCTCGATCACCTAACACACACCTCA
>BQKN01018772.1:588-13524 GCA_022839385.1 Asparagus kiusianus | reverse complement strand
TTTTTTTTTTGGGGTCAATATCCGCAATGCAGTTTATCCAACGATAAAAAAAACCGAATTCGAATTATAGAACTATGACACAATCAAACCCGAATGAACAAAATGTTGAATTGAATCGTACCAGTCTTTACTGGGGATTATTACTGATTTTTGTACTTGCTGTTTTATTTTCCAATTATTTTTTCAATTAACAAAATAAAAGAACGAAAGCAACATTAAATATATAGAATTAGAATAGAGCCGAAGTTCTCTTATCTCATTCGGAAGGACCTCATTTCATAATTATCAATGACTGTTTATGTCTATAGCACGACCACTTGATGAAATGTGGAGGGAAGTGAGTTAAATGGCCGATACTACTGGAAGGATTCCGCTTTGGATAATAGGTACTGTAGCTGGTATTCTTGTGATCGGTTTAATAGGTATTTTCTTTTATGGTTCATATTCTGGATTGGGCTCATCCCTATAGTAATTGGATGAACCGAGAGATAGATATGAAAGTATAAGAACTCAACGGGACCTTCCTTCCCCCTCGACTTAAACAAATACCGAAGGGGGGGGGTCCCATTAAATTTATAATTTAAGTATAATAAATCATAATTTTTTTATCATTTTTTTCGTATAAATGATCAAAGAATCCCCCTTCTTTTTTTTTTTTTTATAGATATAGATTTGGTAATTCAGACCAGCTATTCCTCGATAGTACTGATTGACTCTTGTTAGAACAAACAAAGTAATTCTATTGAATGACACATATAGAACACAATAGACTCTCTCTTTTTATAGATCAAACCAACCAACTGCAAGAAGTTCTATTTGTTCAATAAATTTCATTCTATCAATTTGTCCACTCCTTTAATTTTTAATTAGATGCTTAATAATAAGAAATAAATAATCAATCTATCACTAAAAAAAAGAAAGTGTGCCCAAGTCTTTGACTAAATGAATCAAGACTCATTATTATTTTGACACACGACAAGTAAAGTATGCGTAAAATGCCTTGTCGTGCGTCGAAGACCGGGAAGGCAAGGAATCCCCCCTAGAATCGTTTTTCCTTTCATTTATCTTTTGAGTCACTCTATGACCTTGAAATATGATATGATAATATTAACATCATTCCAATTTCGATTGAAAAAAGTGAAAAAGTCAAAGAGTTTGATTCGCAATAGTTATATTAATATTATAAGTTATATTATAACTAATAATTTTTTTATAATTATAATAATGTAATACAAGTAATTTCAGACTTCTTGTAACTATATAAAAAGAATATAAATAAACCTTCTGAGAATTTTTTTATTGATCATCGAAAATTGTCAAAGAATTTGCAATACGAATTAGGTTCTTGTTACGAACTTGATGTTGATAAATCCACGAATCTAGAAATTCATTTCGGACAATTGAACCTTCTCGAACTGTTTCTTTTTAAGAACCAAAAAAATTTGTGCCAAAATAACAGATGCAAAGAAGAACAAAAGACCTTGTACACGCAATGGGTCTTGAAGGACTATTTCTGCGTCTCCCTGACCAAATCCACCCACATTAGGATTACTAGTTAATGGTTGATCAAGTTTGATAGATTCACCCTCTGAAACAAGAAGCTCCGGTCCTGGTGGGATAATATCAACCACTTCACGTCCATCCAAGACCTCCGCTATGGTTATTTCGTATCCGCCTTTTTCTTTTCGTAAAATTTTCTTTACTATACCCGTTGCTGTGGCATTATAAACTGTATTATTACTCTTGCTTCCGTCAGGATAAATCTGACCCCTTCCTCTGTTACCACCTACATATATCGGATATTTTAAGAAGTGAGTGTCTTTTTTAGTAGCAGGATCCGGGGAAAGAATAGGGAAGGTGATTTCACTATATTTTTGCCCGGGAACAGGACCTATCACAATAATATTTTTTTTATTGGGACGGTAGCTCTGAAAAGAAAGATTTCCAATCTTTTCTTTTATCTCTGGAGAAATACGATTGGGCGGGGCTAATTCAAACCCTTCAGGTAAAATAAGAACAGCCCCTACATTCAACCCTCCTTTCTTGCCGTTAGCAAGAACTTGTTTTAATTGCATATCATAAGGAATTTGAACAACTGCTTCAAATACAGTATCAGGAAGAATTGCTTGGGGAACCTCAATATCCACGGGTTTGTTAGCTAAATGGCAATTGGCACATACAATACGCCCAGTTGCTTCTCGCGGATTTTCATAACCTTGCTGCGCAAAAATGGGATATGCATTTGAACTGTAGGGCCGAGTCATTATATATATCATGAGCGATACGGAAATGTATCGCGTAATCTGTTCTTTTATCCAAGAAAAATTTTTTATAGTTTGCATTTGCATGGTCCAATCATTCATCCCCAAAATTTCTACAATAAATTGGGTAGGTTACTAGTATAGTTTCCTATCCGCGATTTTGCTATTTACTTTAACCGAAACTTAAAACTGAATTTAATGAAATAATAAATTACTGGAATATAGAAAGAACTGACCGCCTTAGCGGGGTAAAAATGGGAAGAATTCGAATTCAAAATTTGATTTCTATCTGTATATCTTTTTTCTTTTCAGTCATTCAGTGAATGATAAATCACTACAAGTGATGGGGATACGCGATTTAAATAGTGAAAAATCCAGTATTTCAAAATTGTATCTAGAATGACTGGAAAAGTGGAAACAAGACCCGATATAATTTGATCATTATGAGCAAATCCAAAATCTTTGTAGATAGAACCAATCATTAGTTCCCAACCGTGGGGGGAATGAAATCCGATACATAAATCAGTTAATAACAGAATAGAAAAAGCTTTTATTGTGTCACTTAAGTTATATAGGAATTCCTGAACCCAAGAATTCAGAAGAATAAGTTCTTTATTCCCCAGAATAGAATAACCGCTTAGAATAAAGAAACATATTATATTTGTCGAGAATTGCAAAATCATATGGATAGAATCCTCATTATACATCTTGATCAATTGAATCGTTTCGTTGTGGATTCCTATACAAATTTTTTGGAGATGTGTTTCTGGGTATTCTTTTACCATTTCGTCCACCAAGCGCAGCTCTTCGAATTCGATGAATTTTTCTAGAAAACTCTTTTCTTGAATATCATTCAAAAAAGTTTCCGATTGCTTAGTATTCCACCAATTAGCAACCCAGGATTCCAGACTTTTTTGATATGAGAGTGCGATCCACCAGGGTAAAAAGACTATAGATACAAGATATAGAAAAGCAATAAATGTTTTCTTTTTTTCCATTTTTTCATCTATAAATTGTATATGAACTCCTCGCATTGGTCGACTCTATGAGATCTATATCTAGTAGTTCTATCAAACATGAAGTCTATTACAAGTATCCAATTCATGAATTTCGTATTTTCTTTTAATTTTTTAATTAGTTCTTGAATCTTGAAAGAATACAGAAATAGAAAAAGAGTACACTTCGAATTCGAATGAATAAATAAAAAAATGCGTGTTTCTAGCTATTACAATTGGTAAAATT
Organism: Asparagus kiusianus; assembly: GCA_022839385.1. Lineage (NCBI taxonomy): Eukaryota > Viridiplantae > Streptophyta > Magnoliopsida > Asparagales > Asparagaceae > Asparagus > Asparagus kiusianus. The sequence goes on along the minus strand of BQKN01018772.1, from coordinate 10,021 downwards.
CAAAACCAGTACTCTCATAGGCGTCAGAGCTATATCAATTTGAATTTAATACATTTTTGTTAATTTCAAGACCAAAGAATTGACTTTATACCAAACTCTAAAATAGTGCGAGAAATTGCACGAGTTAAGCATAGTACAAAAAAAGAATTGAGGCTTTGAATGTGACGATGAAAAGTAAAAAAGAGAGTCAAAACAAGACAGAATACAGAATTTGGATAATTAAATTATCGTTATAATTATAAAAAATCCAATTGGTTGGTTATTAAGGATAAAAATAAAAGGAAAGATTGTTAAAAAATAAATAATCTACAAAATTGACCTGATCATGATTTATTTGTATTGTATCTAACCTATTAATTCGTAAAAAAAAACAAAAAAAAAAGAATCAATTTAGAAATAAAATATATGTGGGATGAACCATCAATTCTTTTTTTTGTTACTGAATTGAGTGTATTGCCGTCCTTTTTTGTATTTGTAGACAAAAAGTGTACCTTTTTGGTTGTTCTGTATATGTCTGCTTTGACTCGAGCGGGCATTCTGATGAAATTTCCATTAAGTCCATTAAGGTAGGTAAGCTCAAAAAAGAGTTCGAAGAAGAGTATGGTAGATTTTTTATTTTACTCCGAGTTAAGAAAGTATTTATCATTTCAAAATACTTCAATTGGTACACGCAAGAAATAGGCCAATTCAGCAGCTTTTTGTTCAATTTCTCGTGGAGTCATATTTTCATCCGTACGGGTCAAAGGAATGGCCCCCTGGCCTCTTATTTCCAGATAAAGGACACGACGAGTATAAATACCCTCTTTTAGTTCTATTCTAATAGACTCAATATCTTTTATAAGAAATCGGAGGCAGATGCGACGATTTTTTCCAGGAAATCCCCAACGAAAAATACATACTATTCCTTCTTTTTTATCGAAAAAATCATAACCACTACCTACATTCAACGAAATTGTACACCACAAATAGGAGCTAATAAAGAGGCCTGCGATTCCATAGAAAGACATCACGATCCCTTGTGGAAAAAAAAGAATTTGCTGGGAGGAAAATAACGATATAAAACTCCTACCGAGATAGCTAGAAATTCCAACCGATACAAATCCTAATGAACCTAACAAAAGGATAAAGGCCCAGCCGAAATTACTTATTTTTCGAGAGCCTGTTATAAGTTCTATCCATATACGTTCTGATCGCCAATTCATAGTAGATCTGATTCCATTTAATTTAAATTAACAGAATACCGCAAAAAAATTGCGCTTTCCTTACTTTGTTATGTTTCTGACCTAACTTTCATCAACTAGTACTATCTCTGATGTGAAGCTTGACTTTTATTTATATCTTTTTTTTAGTTTAAGAATAATTGATCCAATAGTTAGAAAAACTATACCCCTAATACCATACCATGTTTCTACATACATAAGGACTCTTTCCGGTATGTTCGTAAAAAATCACGAAATATACCATTCTGCTAAATAGATATATACGTTATGATTCAATTTAAAAACTGAGATTTGGACCACAAGACTTAAACAATCTTGTTTTTTTGAACATGAAGAAATAAAGAAGCCATTGCAATTGCCGGAAATACTAGACCTACTAAAGGCACAAGAATAGAGGGAAAGTTAATAGTTGTCATAGAATGGGTACCTCGGTCTACTATATTGTACCTGTTTGTTATATTTTTTTTGTTATTATGTTATTATATTAATATTAATTAATAAAATAATTAGAATTCAAATTAATTTTAATTAATTCTTCTAGCTATTCTATAAAAGTGAATAGAGTATATGCAACGAATGTAGAACTAAAAAAAGACGCTTTCTACATATAGCTATATTAATCTAATAATGGAATTGTTTATCTTTCATCTCATTTTTGATTATGATAAAAAAACTTTTGGACACAAAGAATTTACTTTAATTCTCGACTTTCTTTCTTTTTTTTAGAGGAAAAAAAGCGTGCAGCTGCAATAACTCACTTAGAACGCCCTTTAAAAGATTGCGTGGGACGATTGGATCAAATAAACCCTTATAGAATAAATATTCAGCTGCTTGTGAACCCTCAGGTACTGTCTTATTCAATGTTTGTTCAATTACCCTTTTACCCGCAAATGCAATGTAAGCGTTGGGTTCGGCAATAATGATATCTCCCAACATACCAAAACTGGCAGTTACCCCACCAGTAGTAGGAGATGTAAGAATTGATACATAGAATAACTTTTTAGTTGATTGATAATCATATAAAACAGATGAGATTTTAGCCATTTGCATTAAGCTCAAGCTTCCTTCTTGCATGCGTGCTCCTCCGGAAGCACATACTATAATAAGGGGTATTAATTTTTGACTAGCATATTCAATCAACCGGGTTATTTTTTCCCCGACTACGGATCCCATACTACCCCCCATAAACTCAAAATCCATAACCCCAATTGCTACAGGAATACCGTTTAGTTGACCTATACCTGTTTGAACAGCTTCAGTTAACCCTGTTTGTCTTTGATAAGAATTAATACGATCTTGATAAGGTTCCTCCTCCGAATGAAATTCAAGGGGATCCACCGAAACCATATTTTCATCCCTAGGATTCCAAGTCCCCGGATCAATCAGAAGTTCAATTCTATCCAAACTACTCATTTTCAAATGATATCCACATTGTTCACAAATATTAAGGTGGATTTTTGTGAACACTTTTTTAAAATTTAAGAAATAACAATTTTCACATTGAACCCACAAATCCTTCTTTTTTTGAGTTACATCAAGATTTTCTCTTGTAGTTAAATGACTATCATTTGTGATAGTTCTTAGACTTCTACATTCACTCAAAATGTAACTCAAAACAGAAGTATCACTGTAATTATCACTACCACTTAGAATTGAACTCCCAATATGTATTTGATAATAAAGATAATTGTCAATGCAATTATTAATGTGATTATTCCAATTGTATTTAGTATCATATGTGTAATGATCATTATGGGTATCGTCACTTTTAGATCTCGAATTCATAAAACTCGAATCCCCAAAATGAGAAAAAGAACGGTCATTGTCAATCTCAAAAATTTGATTTTCAATATCAAAATATATGGAATAACTGTCCCCCTTACTATCTATTAATAAAAAAGTATCCTCAGAGAGGAAATTCCTAATGTCCATGACACGAAATAACTGATCAAGATTACTGTAACTAAACCGGTAACTTTTTATCCAACTCTGACTTTTTTTTTCTATATCGTTTACACTCAAATCGCCCCTTTTCATAGTATTTTCAATAAGACCAAGACTGTTCGTTGATTTATTTAATCCAGACCCGTGTTCTAACTCTTTTTTCAACAACATCGAATTGAAAAGCCATTTTTTCATAGAGCTTTTGTGCCCCCTATTTGCATGAAACTAAAAGAGATGAATAGTCATTCGATTAAAATAAATTTCATTCCTACCAGAATAAGTCTATAAAAAAAAGAATTCGGATTGTTAAGTAAATAAATAATTATATTGTTTTGTATTTTGTAAGAATCCGTGGTATCAGTTCATTGTATATGAATATGATAGACCTTTTTAGATTTTAAATTCTAAATGGAAAGGAAAGGTCAGAGTTTTCCGGGCTGTGTCAAATTGACATCAAAAGAAAAAATACGGAACTATAAATAATAATGAAATTTTTTTCGTAGAATCTCATAGACAAAATGAATATTTCTATTCCAATACGGAACGAAAAAGACAATATACAAGATGGATCGAAGGAGTTCTTATACTTGATGTGATATCTCCAGTCATGGTCCTAACCAACGAAATATGTATAAGAATAGACATAGACCAATTCTCCCAATCCTAGGAATCCGTAGTATTAATTATGGATCCAACACAATAATCCAAAGTTTGGGTTGTTTAGTATTCCATTTTTTTAAGATCTTGCTTATATATCTAAATGAATCTCTATAAATATCTATAAATATAGAGAAATATAGAGAGAGCCAAGAAACACATAAATAAGGTGTATTCGGCTCAATCCTTTTAGTAAAAGATTGGGCCGAGTTTTTTTTATTTACAATTAATTAAGAGGACGAACAGTAATTACTTAGTTTAGATTGTATCCATTGCTTCGAATTCAAATTTGATTTCCTTCCATACTTCACAAGCAGCAGCTAGTTCAGGACTCCATTTGCAAGCCTCGCGAATAATAGTATTACCCTCGCGAGCAAGATCACGTCCTTCATTACGAGCTTGTACACATGCTTCTAGAGCTACTCGATTCGCTACAGCACCCGGTGCATTTCCCCAAGGGTGTCCTAGGGTTCCTCCACCAAACTGTAGTACGGAATCATCTCCAAAGATCTCGGTTAGAGCGGGCATATGCCAAACGTGAATACCTCCCGAAGCAACGGGCAGAACACCTGGTGTAGAAACCCAAGATTGAGTGAAATAAATACCGCGACTTCGATCTTTTTCAGTAAAATCATCACGTAGTAAATCAACAAAGCCTAAGGTGATTTCTCTTTCCCCTTCAAGCTTACCTACTACGGTACCGGCATGAATATGATCTCCACCAGACAGACGTAACGCTTTAGCTAGTACACGGAAGTGCATACCATGATTCTTCTGTCTATCAATAACTGCGTGCATTGCACGGTGGATGTGAAGAAGTAGACCATTATCTCGGCAATAATGAGCCAAGCTAGTATTTGCAGTGAATCCCCCTGTTAAGTAGTCATGCATTACAATAGGAGCTCCCAATTCTCTGGCAAATACAGCCCTTTTGATCATTTCTTCACATGTACCCGCAGTGGCATTCAAGTAATGCCCTTTAATTTCACCTGTTTCGGCCTGTGCTTTATTAATTGCTTCGGCACAAAATAAGAAGCGGTCTCTCCAACGCATAAATGGTTGGGAGTTCACGTTTTCATCATCTTTGGTAAAATCAAGTCCACCGCGAAGACATTCATAAACTGCTCGACCATAGTTTTTAGCGGATAACCCCAATTTCGGTTTAATAGTGCATCCCAATAGTGGACGGCCATACTTGTTCAATTTATCTCTCTCAACTTGGATGCCGTGAGGCGGGCCTAGGAAAGTTTTTACATAAGCAACAGGGATTCGCAAATCCTCCAAACGTAGAGCACGCAAGGCTTTGAACCCAAATACATTACCCACAATGGAAGTAAACATGTTAGTAACAGAGCCTTCCTCAAAAAGGTCTAAGGGATAAGCTACATAACAAATATATTGATTTTCTTCTCCAGCAACGGGCTCGATGTGGTAGCAACGTCCTTTGTAACGATCAAGACTGGTAAGTCCGTCGGTCCATACAGTTGTCCATGTACCAGTAGAAGATTCGGCGGCTACTGCGGCCCCAGCTTCTTCGGGTGGAACTCCAGGTTGAGGACTTACTCGGAATGCTGCCAAGATATCAGTATCCAGGGTTTCATACTCAGGAGTATAATACGTCAATTTGTAATCTTTAACACCAGCTTTAAATCCAACACTTGCTTTAGTCTCTGTTTGTGGTGACATAAGTCCCTCCCTACAACTTTAATTAAAAATTTGTACAACAAAGCAACAAGGTCTACTCGACATAAATTAGGTCTTAAACCTCTTTCTTCAAATTATCAAAAAAGATTATCAACTAATCAAAATGGTTCGTTATTAGACCATGTAATGTATTTGATTCGACAAATACATCATTATTGTATACTCTTTCATATATATGACGCAACCCAACCATTGTTTTTCACATTTTGAATTTCTTATCCCCATTTTGATTGAAAGAACTAAAAAATTCGAAATTAATTTTGACATCGATACATGGGGTATATGTATACCCTAGATGTGAAAATATGCGTAATTCCATCATGAAAAGAAAGAATAGGATGGGCATAAATTAATATACTAAAAAAGAACTAAGTTACAATGCTAATGAATCCTAAATTAAATAGAGTTTAGAGTTCGGGTTCGATTTATGTAGATAATAGAGTCAAGGATTGGCTATACTGATAGACAACTCAAGGATTTGCTCACGATTTTTGTTCATCATCCATTTACATTTAATATTTTGTAAATAGGTTGATTGAAGTTGAATAGAAATAGACTAATTAAATAACTAATTGAATTGGATTCGTTTGTCTTGTACCAACCAAATTTAGTGCTAATTCCTATTTTTGATTTAATTAATTGATCAACTCGCTATCGGACATCCTTTTTTTTATTCGATAATTGTCATTTTTGCAAAAAATTTCGCCATATTTTACTTTAAACTATATAAAACTATATATTATGATAATCAATCCTACGACTTCGGGTCCTGGTGTTTCCATACTTGAAAAAAAAAACCTGGGGCGTATCGCTCAAATTATTGGTCCCGTATTGGACGTTGCTTTTCCTCCAGGCAAAATGCCGAATATTTATAACGCTCTAGTAGTAAAGGGTCGAGATACTGCTGGCCAACCAATTAATGTGACTTGTGAGGTACAACAATTACTAGGAAATAATCGAGTTAGGGCTGTCGCGATGAGTGCTACAGATGGTCTAACACGAGGAATGGAAGTTATTGACACAGGAGCTCCCCTAAGCGTTCCAGTCGGTGGAGCGACTCTCGGACGAATTTTTAACGTACTGGGGGAGCCGGTTGATAATTTAGGGCCCGTAGATACTCGCACAACATCCCCTATTCATCGATCTGCGCCTGCCTTTACGCAGTTAGATACAAAATTATCCATTTTTGAAACAGGAATTAAAGTGGTAGATCTTTTAGCCCCGTATCGCCGTGGAGGAAAAATAGGACTGTTTGGTGGAGCTGGAGTGGGTAAAACAGTACTAATTATGGAATTGATCAACAATATTGCAAAAGCTCATGGGGGCGTATCTGTATTTGGTGGAGTAGGTGAACGTACTCGTGAAGGAAATGATCTTTACATGGAAATGAAAGAATCCGGAGTTATCAATGAACAAAATATTGCAGAATCAAAAGTGGCTCTAGTCTACGGTCAAATGAATGAACCGCCGGGGGCACGTATGAGGGTTGGTTTAACTGCCCTAACTATGGCGGAATATTTCCGAGATGTTAATGAACAAGACGTACTTCTATTTATCGACAATATTTTTCGTTTCGTTCAAGCAGGATCTGAAGTATCTGCTTTATTGGGTAGAATGCCTTCCGCTGTAGGCTATCAACCTACTCTTAGTACTGAAATGGGTTCTTTACAGGAACGAATTACTTCTACAAAGGAAGGGTCTATAACGTCGATTCAAGCAGTCTATGTACCTGCAGACGATTTGACCGATCCCGCTCCTGCTACGACATTTGCACATTTAGACGCTACCACTGTACTATCAAGAGGATTAGCCGCCAAAGGGATCTATCCAGCAGTGGATCCATTAGATTCAACATCAACCATGCTCCAACCTCGGATCGTTGGCGAAGAACATTATGAAATTGCGCAAAGAGTTAAGGAAACCTTACAACGTTACAAAGAACTTCAGGACATTATAGCTATCCTTGGGTTGGACGAATTATCCGAAGAAGACCGGTTGACCGTAGCAAGAGCACGAAAAATTGAGCGTTTCTTATCACAACCGTTTTTCGTAGCCGAAGTATTTACAGGCTCTCCAGGAAAATATGTTGGTCTAGCGGAAACAATTAGAGGATTTCAATTGATCCTTTCCGGAGAATTGGATGGTCTTCCTGAACAGGCCTTTTATTTGGTAGGTAACATCGATGAAGCTACCGCGAAAGCTATGAACTTAGAAATGGAGAGCAAATTGAAGAAATGACTTTAAATCTTTGTGTACTTACTCCTAATCGAATTGTTTGGAATTCCGAAGTCAAAGAAATCATTTTATCTACTAATAGTGGGCAAATCGGCGTATTGCCAAACCACACCCCCATTGCCACAGCTGTAGATATAGGTATTTTGAGAATACGCCTTAAAGACCAATGGTTAACAATGGCTCTGATGGGTGGGTTTGCTAGAATAGGCAATAATGAGATCACTGTTTTAGTAAATGATGCTGAGAAAGGTAGTGACATTGATCCACAAGAAGCTCAGCAAACTCTTGAAATAGCAGAAGCTAACTTGAAGAAAGCTGAAGGAAAGAGACAAATAATTGAAGCAAATCTAGCTCTCAGACGAGCTAGGACACGAGTAGAAGCTATCAATCCGATTTCGTAACCAGTTGGTGCGAGTAAATACTCATAATCAAAAGAAGTTCGGCTTATTCATCCTATACGAATGCATATTATAGAAGATAACATACACATACTATTATTATTTGTATTTTTTTTTTAATAAAAAAAAAATACAAATAATAATAGGATTCGGATGTAACGAAAAAAATAGACTATAACAATTTAAATAATTAGGTGAATATAAAAACTTATTAGATACCAGAGTCAACGGCACGGTATCTAATAAGTTTTACCTACTATTGGATTTGAACCAATGACTCCTGCCGTATGAAAGCAATACTCTAACCGCTGAGTTAAGTAGGTTTTTTTACATTACTAAAGCGAACTTAAAAGTTACATTACATAGATGGATTATAAATCCAATATTGTTTATAAACAATATCAATTAAAGAGCTAGGATCTTGTTTCGCGAATGTTCATCTTGACAAGAAATTATCGACATGTTAAAATATGTTATGTAGCAAAAGGGCTATAGCTCAGTTAGGTAGAGCACCTCGTTTACACGCGCGCCAATGTTTTTCAGGGGAGTCGATCATGCAATCAAATCAAAGAAATTTCATTAATCTCTTTGATAAATCTATGTCTTACTCTATGATTTTGAGGAAAAAAAACAAGAGAACAATAGCCTGACAATTAGTTCTAATTCGGTCTGATTCAGGTGTCCTTTTAGTCACCAAATAGAACCTCTTTTTGATTTGAACTATTGATAAGGTGAATACCAAACCTATTGAATGCTAGGCTTAATGAGTATAAGGGTCTCAAAAAATCTCTTTTCGTCCTATGAACTTTAAGGTGTATAAAGTTTCATATTCTATTTTTTAAGCAGAACGAGAGATACTCCATTTCATTTTAAAATTTATCTAGGCCAAAGGCAGACCTACGTCAATATAACTCTTTTTTGAAACACTTTGGTAGTGCTTCTGAATCAAAGTTCAAAGCAATAATGAATCACAGCACACGGAACCCTTTTCTTTCTATCAAGAAAAAAAATGGTGAAATAGCTGATATTTTTGTCAGTTAATGAAAAAGCCCAATGCAAAAAGCTGCATGTTGGGTCTTTGAAACAGTTCAAATCATTTTGATAATAAAAAACAAGTTTAATCTGTTTTACCGAGAAAGTCTACGGTTCGAGTCCGTATAGCCCTAAAAATATATATAATATATGAATATGAATATGAATATGAATATGAATGCTATAAATATAGACATTGAATATTAATAATTAAGACTATTTCATTCTTAGTTTTTTTTATAA
>BQKN01018763.1:232-13920 GCA_022839385.1 Asparagus kiusianus | reverse complement strand
TCTTCACATAAACGAATTTTGATCTTCAAAAACTTGAGATAAACAACCCAAAACCTTGTTAAAAACACTTATAAAAAACCAAGGCAAAATGGGTATTTATAGCCCCAAAAACTCAGCTGCAAAAAACTAGTCATTAGCTGGAAAAACACGATCAATCGACTGACTACAGTGTGTTGGTCGACTGATGGAATTGACCGTTGGCAAATTTGACAGATTCTAGAATTTTTGCGTAGCTAACTTTATAAAATCAATTAAAAATAGCAAATCAACTCCAAAAATCATAAAATTTTGGACACACAACTCAATTGATTGCACACACAACTCAAATGATTAAATTGATTTAGCAAATCGACATGATAATTAAAGTGAGTTGTGTATGCTGAAACACTTGATTTTGTAAAATCAATTTAACATAGTAAATCAACTCCAAAAATGATAAAATTTTGGAAAATATTTGTAAACATGTAATAGAACATGTTATAAAAATAATTCTCAAATTTCATTTTTTATTTGTGAAAATTTATTTATTTTGTAAATTGTTCAATAATACGAAATCGTCAAACACTTGGTTTTAATGAAACTATTTCAAACAAGCTTGAAAATTCTTTTGAATGGATTTATAGACTTATGAAAAAATGTAAAATAGTATTACTAAGTCAATAATCCATAAATACATTATTTTCTCAAAATGATAAACATGTTATTTTCTCAAAACGACGTATAATGCGATAAATATGAAACATGTGTGCATGAATACGAATATATGTATTTGTTTCATATTTATATGGCTAAAACTCATCTATTAAAATATTTGTATGGCTAAACATATCTTTATGCAAAATGAAATAACCAATAAAAGCCATAAAACAAAACAAACGTGTATGCGTGAAATTTGAGCTTTAAGCATAACACACAAAGTATAAACACCTAAACTAATATACCAAGCAATTTGATCTCATGACACTTGATCTTGGGCAATCCTCCTCTCATATTGTGAATGAAGCAATAGTGAATCTTGAACTTGAATTACATTGTGCTTCATTTTGATATCCGCCAACCTCCATTGAATGTCATCGTTAAGCTTAATCCAACCAACCTCCAACGTAGTATTTTTGTGTAGGATACCTAACAATCAACTATAAACACTCGATAAATATTGTTAGGAATTATTTGTTAATCATCAGAACTAGATTAGATAGTAGGCTCATAAACATGAGACCTAACAGATAGTACCGGCAATAATGTCTAGTGTCTCGAGATCTAGGTCTAACTTCATGCAGGGAGGAGTGGAATTCAGATATCCTTCTTTCTGGACCATGTAAAGGGTTGTGTGTAAGAGGTGTTGAGGGCAGTGAGGGTTAGGTTCTTGGCGACTTCTCTCCTCTGGTCTCTCTTATTGGTCGTGCTTGGCCTGGAGTCAGTTCCGGAGGTATTCTTCTTTGTCTTCTCCTTAAAAGCGAACTCAGCTCCCATAGTGGGTGATGTTGTTGCTATCATTGCTACCGCTTCTGCTTCTCTAACTGCCTTTGTATAGGCTCAGACTTCTTCTGCGTCCATGTATTCTCGTGCTCTGGCCATCAACTATTCATAGTTGGTGACTCGGTCTACAGTGAGTGAATCAGCTAACTTGTTGTTTTGCAGACATGGCGAGATTACGACCATGGCAACCGTATTGCTAGGGTCGTCGATTTCCAGTCTCTTGGCTTGGAACCTCTTGAAGTAGTCCCTAAGGTTTTTCCCAGGATCTTGTCTCATCTGAAGAAAGACTTGAGATGGTTCTTTTTCTTAGAATCGGCCAAAAAGCGGTGCATTAAATTTTTAGCTGAGCTACTCGAAGCTATTGGTGGACTTCATGTCTAATGAGTTTCACCATATCTTGACACTTCTCGTTAGGGTGATGGAGAAAGCTTTGCAGATTATCAGCTCAGAAACTTGTTGCATATTCATCAGATCATAGAAATTCTACACATGCTCTGTTGAATCTCCCTCGCCTTTGTATTTTTAAATATGAGGCAGCTTGAATTTGGCACAAGGAGCATTCATTATCCAGTCGGCAAACAAAGTGTTCCCTCTAATGGTCTCAGTAACAATGTCGAATGTTTGGTCATAACCAGACACTAGATTGGTAGTGGGAGGACCCTAAGCAGCATAAGGGTATATGGGGCCACGTGAAGCCGTTCACGTAGTCTGCTTATGGCCACCATAGCCATAGCTAGAGCTTTCCCTTGTTGCCTTGACATATGTTGGGTCTGTCAAGGCAAAGCGAGCTTGTTAGTGAGGCAGAGGAAATGTATGCTCAGTGTAGTCTTCATGCGATCGCTACTCGGCTTGACTCGCAAGAAGGGGGGAGGAGGAGCAAACGATGTAGAGGGCTGCTGAGGGGGAATCTGACTAAGGAGCTCATTCGTGAAGGCAAATTACCATTGGAGAGATTGAGAAATCCTCCAAGCGGACTCCTCTAATTAGGCTTGAGTGATGTAGCCCATGTGTCGGTCATCAGTGGAAGGGTTAGAGGATCGGTCAGGGTGATCAGAGCTAATCATCTATGCAAAGAAGAAAAAAAGGGCCCCGCGATGAGCACCAAACTGTTGATGTGAATTATCTAATAGGGGTTTAAGTATGGGTTATGTAGATGTTAGGGTCCTCAATCTCCTTCAGACGACTGGTTCTTGGGCCGAGAGTACTGTCCTGCACATGAAGAACACATAAGAGGTTAGAGTTAGGATCTCCAGTGGTTCCCTCAACGATCAAGTCAGTAGAGAGCTTGAGTGGGAAAGAAGAATAGAAATAGTGTGTTCTTTATCCAAAGATTGCTTACTCTCAGCAGTAGGCAGTAGCTTCCTTTTATAGGAAATACAAGAGGTATATCGATAACTTCAGCCGAGTCAAGCTGGCGGCTCAGTCGTCATATGTTTTACAAGTGTTGGTTATAGAGGGGGATGAGTCACCCGGGCATTTAATATGAGGGTCACAGGCTGTGCATAGTGCTGACGATCTTCGATGAGTCTGTAGGTGTCAAAAAATGCTTATGGATATCCCAATACCACTCAAGACAAAGAGAAGACGATAAATGTCATCATCTAAGTCAGAGGGGGATCATCCAAGAGAAGCAAAACAACATAGAAGAACAATATGTATACCCATGATAAGATACACTAACGCGTGTTAACATAACAAAGGATGGAGACGCGCATAGGCGCAACAGCTTATAGTGACGCGCATAGGCGCGGCAGCCTGTGGTGACACGGCAAAGCGCGATAGCAAAGTGTGACGCGCGTAAGCGCGGTAGGGTGTGGTCACGCACAAATGGCAGGGTAGTCTCCTATGTAATTTTTTGATAGTTTTTAACATCTCTTGAGAGTCCACGTGGCAACATACCAGAAGAAGAACATGTGCTAACGTGGAGGGATGGTTACAGGCCGAGAAAAGTGGCATTTCATGAGCAAAAAGTCGTGGGAGAACGGTTTCAAACATGACTGAACGTGGCAGAAACCGTCCCTTTAGCCGCGCCAGCCTACACTGACGCGCTTATAACCGCGACAGCGAAGACTAATATGCTAATAGCCGCGGCAGCAAAGATTGACGCGCCCAAAGAACATGTGATGAGCGATTATTTGGCTCCCGTTTCAACAGTTAGAGGCCCCAATCCCTATAAATACCTTCTTAAACACGAAGTAAGGGACATAGAGTAGGATATAGCAGAGAAGCCTAAGCTTTTTGGTGAATTGGAGTAAGAGAGAGTCTTCATTCATCATAACTATTCTAAAGCTTTTAGTGATTCCTAGAGATCTAAGCTCTGACTTGATCTTCGAAAGAGTGAACATCTTACATCGATAAGATATTCATTTTAAATTCTTACTTCAATAAACGAAGATAAAATCCCTAAAGCCTTTCACAATCTGTGAATCAATGGTCCACGAGCCAAAGCACTCCTGGCACAGGCAAAGTCCTACAAAACAGAAATTGATAAACAATTTTTATGTTATTTTTTAGAGAGTTGTAATTTTCTTTTTTATTGTGTAAAAGAAGTCTTATAAAAAGATTATTTTCTTTTGAATTTGATGTAATCGATCGAATATACAATGAATTCCACAATAGCATCAACTTTCGAAGAAAACAAACTGATGACTAAAGTGGGAGCCAATAGTCTTGCTGCCGACGGCAGCCGATCAAGATCCCAGTTGAATCTACGGTCGAGTACGAGTTCGACCAAACCAAGTTTGAGGAATATCTCTCATCATCCTCTTCAAGATCTTTATTGTCTCGCAAGAACAAGAGGATCTCACCATTAAATAAGGCTTACATGCCAAAGAAGGCCCAATGTGAAGACTCTCACCCAATTGTTGTCGACGCCTCCCCTCTCAACATTATCCCGGTGACCCCCAAAGCCGGAAGCTTTGCTCACAATGATTCCTCCCTAATTAAGGAATCGTTCGATCGAAGTTCACCAACTCTGATGAAGAGGGCTCGTCAGAGGCAACGCCAATGCCTCGCTCTTCAAATGGCAAAGGCCTTAGAACAAACCGACAGCGTTCCCTGCTACGCGAACCAAGAGTCGAGGAAGCATCAAGTGGTCCAGTCGTCCCAACGACAAACCACTCATATCTCTGCACAACTCACGACGGAGGAATGAATTCTCGTCAAAAGAGCTCATTCGACTCTCAAAGAACGCATACAAAAACATAGGGCAAACGTCGCTCGTGCCCATGCTCTTTTACAACAAAGGTGAGAAGAGAATAAGCAAATGGTGTCTAAAAAATCACCAAGAACCAGCCAAGTATGGGTCCCCAAATCCCAACTTATACAAAAATTGGATCAACAAGATTCAACCTTCAACCGCAGCAGCGTCCACTACCGCGGCACAACCTTTAACCGTGGTAGCGTCCACTGTCGCGACACAACTTTTAACCACGGCAGGGTCCATTACCGCGGCACACCCTTCAACCGCAGCAATTATCCATGTCGCGTCCAAAGAGAAGCTTCCAAATCCTTCCCTTCGGCTCCATCGATGTTTGTTTCTCATCCGTCTGTTGTAACTACATCCGCTATACCGTCAGTAGAACCTTGCGTCAGTCCTGACCTATCAAACTTCAAATTTACATTAGCGGATCGCCTTGGTACTTTGCACGAAGATCGGGTAAAGCTCCGGTCAAAGAACGCTTGGGTTCGATAAATAAATTCCAAGTGACTTTTCAGGCTGGGGGTCGTACGCATCCTCCCACCAACCTAAAGCAATTCCAAGTTGGGAAATTTTTGATTCCTACCCGCTTGGGGGTTCGTAATGAAACTCAAGAGCCCGTTAAGACTCCGCACCCGCAAGGGGGTGGTTCTAAACGTGTAACTCCTGACATAACATTGGATTGCTCAAAGGCAACAATAAGTTATCCTGAGAATGTCAACAAGGTTTTACATCCCCAGAAGAAGACGTGTTCATCAAAAGACATCGTTATACCGGGGGGTCACACCAACAGATGATAGGATTCTTCGGTAATCATACCGATGAATTGTACTATCAAGTTAGGGTGTGAACAAAACTCGAAAGAAGATTGTCCGAGAAATGAGCTCTCATTGTTCCTGTACGCGACTCATTAGAGCCGTACTGTCGAAATATGACTACTCCAAACGAGAAGTCATGCCGCAAAGAGTCTCAGTGTTCCAGAGGCTTTTCACCAAAATGTCGAAGCCTAAGCCGAGACATTTTCGCAAGAGAAGATCAGTTTTCCAAGAGGATGAATTCCCTAAAGTCACCATCAACATGGCTGATAAAGAAAAATCTAAGTGGCATTCAAGTGAATCAAATCCTGACTTTTTCCTGAAAGGAAAAGTCAATTCAAGAATTGCTCAACGGATGTCTCGACTCTAGTTAAGAGCCATCAGACATAGAGACTATAAGAGAATGCATGAAGGAATGTCCTCGGAGGATGAACTCTCGAACACTTGTTCTGCGATCGCTTCGGATGATACAATATCTAGCACAGGGTAAGCCAGAGAAGTGCTCACAATCACTATTGATCAGTTTGCCCAAATGCTTCAAGAAGCTCTAACTAAATAACGTGAAGAAATTAAAGCTGAGATGAAGACAGAAATGGAGTTGGCTATTCAACAAATGAGAGAATTACAAGCTCAACGGCTTCAACCTTCTGAGTCCAGTCAGCGAGCTGAATCCAGCCGCCACACTCAAATGTTGCAGATGACAGTGATCTAGAAGTTGATGAAGTAATTTTTACTGATGCACCTCCCAATAACAATAACGCTGGGGGTAGTTCAACGGATCCTCCCAACAATAATATTAGGGGTAGTTCAATTACACCCCTTAATAACACTGGGGGTATCCCAATTATTTCTCCTCAACATCACTCAAAGAGAGATGAAGATGAGGACAAGAAAATACAAGACCTTGAAAACAAAGTCAATGTTTTAATGTCCGCTCAGGAAGTAAAGAAGGCGGGCATTCCATGTCCCTATCCAAGAGAATAGGATTCAATCCCATACCCGACAAAATTCAATCTGATTAACTTCACACCATTTGATAGGAAGAGCTCGCCTACTCAGCACTTGATTTATTTTAAGTCTCATTTAGGCATGATCTCTGAAAACGAGGCTTTGATGGTCCGGTTATTCGTTGGCATCCTTCATGGGTCCGCCTTCGATTGGTATCGACGTCTCAAGCCTGGGAGCGTCAACTGCTGTGATGACATGGAAAGTTTATTCCTCAGCAATTTCTTCGATGATGACACCGAAGTGTCAATCGGAACCCTTCTGGATGAGAAACAAAAAGACGGAGAGTCAGTTGATAATTTTGTCAAGCACTTCTGTAACAAGGTAATGAATTGCAGAGATCCTATCACAGAGGAATTCCTCTTGCATACATACCATAATAATTTCTCCATTAATGTCCTGGAAGTCCTGGGGGTTGTACCATCCAAAACCTGGAAGGAGTTAAAACTACGAGGTGAACAGGCCGAGTGCTTTCTTAAAAGAAAGAAAGCTGAGAGAAATCAACCGACGGCATCTGCAACCGCTGTGAATGCTAATCAAACGTCACAACCGCAATCCCAGAAGCAACTGAAGACTCCTGATCTGAAGTTCCAGAAGGAGTATTCTTTCGAAGATGATGAAGTTCCAACCATCTTGAAATACCTCCTCGCCAATGATAAAATCGAGCTACCACCTATTAAAGATCAGGAGGGAGCTAAAAGGATTACGGATTCAAACTACTATGTATACCACAGAAGGGTTCTTCATCCCACCAAGGTTTGCTTTGGGCTCAAAACAAAATCCAAGCCTTAATTGACTCCAGCGTCATAATAGCGAAACAAGCCAAATAAAGACGATATGTACTCCATTGGGTACACGAGTATAAACTATTTACCCTAACTCCAAAGAGTATACAAGTATAAACTGCTTCTCCATGTACTCCATTGGGTACACGAGTATAAAGTATTTACCCTAACTCTAAAGAGTATACGAGTATAAACTGCTTCTTTATGCACTCCAAAGGGTATACGAGTATAAACTATTTCCCGAACCTCCAACTTATATAAGAGGTTAAAAACTACTTCCTTAAATTACGTGCTCCAATAATGTAACTAAATGTGATTAGACTCAGGTTCACCTAAAAGCTAAGGGTGGATACGAGGTTATCATGGCTGAATACGAAGGCAGGAACCAAGACCTGATTATGTATCAAGAATATCAACATTGCTCACAAATGATAATTTCCTAAAAAAAAACTATCCCTAGTACATTTAAGGTAACCTATTTAACGGGAAGTTCTTGGAGAATGCTATATATGGTATTCTTAAGGATAATCCAAAACTAGTTGATTATTCAAGGTGAAAACCAATTATCTGAATAATCCACTCTTAATCATGATAAAAATGATTAAGGACCTCCTACTGTGGCTATCTAATCATGTCCAAAATGATTAAAACCCACCCACTGTGCTTTATAGAGCACTCTTTCATGGAGATGAGATTCAATGACTTCATTA
Source organism: Asparagus kiusianus (assembly GCA_022839385.1). Classification (NCBI taxonomy): domain Eukaryota; kingdom Viridiplantae; phylum Streptophyta; class Magnoliopsida; order Asparagales; family Asparagaceae; genus Asparagus; species Asparagus kiusianus. The sequence continues at coordinate 5,927 of BQKN01018763.1, read as the reverse complement.
AGTCAATATTCCCTCACAAAACTCTGAAATCCTTCAAGGATGAAACATGTCCCATTTGCTTTTCTCCCATCCGATTCTTGGTTGGTTTTAATCGTCGGGATCAATTCTGCCAACTCCCACTATTATTTTTCAAGCACTCTTTCATTGAGATGAGATTTAATGACCTCATAGGGTCAATCTTTCCTCGCAAAAGTTCCACGGTCTAATTGTGGAGTGCTTGATGATTCACAGTCCTCCTCCATAAAATCCCTCACCGATCAAATCAACTGACGGTGGGTCCACCATAATTATTTGCGGTTAAATCCATCCAAACTCCCGTTGTGTCTGAGCCTTTAACACTCCCATTGTTGATCTCTGACACAACACCCAAAATTTCAGCCCATGACGATTGTCAAATCCCTTTCGGTCAAACCTTTAAACAATTAGGACCAAAACCAAAATCCCCTCTCGATTCCTTCTATGAACGAGAGGTCTACTCAAATTGAATGATCAAACCTTTTAACAGTTAGTATCGTCTCAAACTCCTATTTGGTCAAACCTTTAAACAGTTAGGATCAAAGCCAAAATCCCCTCTCGATTCCTTCTATGAACGAGAGGTCCACTCAAATTAAACGATCAAACCTTTTAACAGTTAGTATCATCTCAAACTCTCATTTGGTCAAACCTTTAAACAGTTAGGATCAAAGCCAAAATCCCCTCTCAATTTCTTTCATGAATGAGAGGTTCACAAATTGAACGATCAAGCCTTTAAACAGTTAGGATCGTCTTAAATCCCTATTTGGTCAAACCTTTAAACAGTTAGGACCAAAGCCAAAATCTCCTCTCGATTCCTTCCATGAATGAGAGGTCCACAAATTAAACGATCAAACCTTTTAACAGTTAGGGTCGTCTCAAACTTCTATTTGGCCAAACCTTTAAACAATTAGGAACAAAGCCAAAATCTCATCTCGATTCCTTCCATGAATGAGAGGTCCATAAATTAAACGATCAAACATTTAAACAATTAGGTTCATCTCAAATTCTCATTTGGTCAAACCTTTAAACAGTTAGGTCCAAAGCCAAAATCCCCTCTCGATTCCTTCCATGAACGAGAGGTCCACAAATTGAACGATCAAACATTTAAACAGTTAGGATCGTCTCAAATTCTCATTTGGTCAAACATTTAAACAGTTAGATCCAAAACTAAAATCCCTTCTCGATTCCTTCCATGAACGAGAGGTCTACACATTCCCCACTCAGTCAAATCTTTAAACAGTTAGGACAAAAGTTGGAATTTCATCTCGATAAACTAGAAATTCACCTTTAGATTAGGTAATCAAACCTTTCGACTGTTAGGATTATCAAAATCTTTCAGATTCTTAGAGTGGAGATCCCACTCTTAGTTTCGCCTTTTTGGATTCTCGACGTGGAGATCCCACTTTGAGTTTTTTTACAACAGGAGATAGAATATAAAATTCTTCTTCTCCGGCATCGGGTTCATCTCTACTAACAAAAAAAGACTATGAGATAGAATATAAAATTCTTCATCTTCAGTATCGGGTTTATCTCTACCAACAAAAAGAGACCAGGAGATAGAATATGAAATTCTTTCTCTCCAGTATCAGGTTCATCTTTTAACCAATAAGACGTAACCCATCAACATTTTCAAATCCATGTTTGACGCATGGGGACTTTATCTTGATCCCTTATTAGAGATAAGTCTACGCCTAACACGCGTTACCGGATGGTCCGTTCCCGCGAAAATAACCAAGCCTATGTATTCAACATCATAGCACCAAGTCTAAGAGAGTTTATTCTTTTAGCACAACGTTACATACAGAACGGACTTAAACAATCTGCATGCTAGCCCGATTCAAACGGTAGTCGGTAAAGGCTCATCAAACTCGTTGATGGCTGAGGGTTTGCCAAAAATCCTATAAATACAATAATCACTGATGCACCAGCTTTATTAGTTGGTCTCGTAACTTGAGTATTCGACAAACTCAGGATAAAATCCATACCTACAGATGAACTGACCTAAATAATTGGTCCTGCAGTCTCGAAACTCAGGACCGCCATGCTCCAACGTCTTAAGAGCTTAAATTGTGTAGACTCCAGTAAACACACGAGGATAAACTATCTTAACGCCTATCAACGCGTCAATGATTTTCACCAAAATAAGGCTAAGGAAAAAAGTCTAATGGATGATCTCAGGGGATTTAATTGTGATTCAGATATGAATTCCTAATGAAGACAATCAGTCCAACATCAGTTCAACAACAAGAGCTAATTCACAAATCAAAACATCAGTTTCAGTTCAACATTTCAACAACGGTCAAGCGATAAACGTAGCACTGGAAGAATTTTAGCTATTCTAGAAAGCACTGAGTAGACTAAGAGAAGAAGAAGTCAAGATTTGAAGCCGTTCACAGGTCCTTCTACATGATCTCCTCAACTAAGCACTAAAGAGATTGCAAATAAGACCTATCTTATCCAAAGTGTTCCAGACTCTTCTATAAAAGAGGGGTATCTGTAGACGTTAAAAAATACTTATGGATATCCAAATACCGCTCAAGACAAAGAGAAGACGATAAATGTCATCATCTAAGTCAAGGGGGATCATCCAAGAGAAGCAAAACAACATAGAAGAACAATGTGCATACCCATGACAAGATACACTGACGTGTGTTAACATAACAAAGGATGGCGACACGCATAGGCGCGGCAACTTGTAGTGACGCGCATAGCGCGACAGCCTATGGTGACGCGGCAAAGCGTGACAGCAAAGTGTGACGCGCGTAAGCGCGGCAGGGTGTGGTGACGCACAAATGGCAGGGTAGTCTCTTATGTAATTTGTTGATAGTTTTTAACATCTCTTGAGAGTCTACGTGACGACATACCAGAAGAAGAACATGTGCTAACGTGGAGGGGTGGTTACAGGCTGAGAAAAGTGGCATTTCATAGGCAAAAAGTTGTAGGAGAACGGTTTCAAACATGACTGAACGTGGCAGAAACCGTCCCTTTAGCCGCGCCAGCCTACACTGACGTGCTTATAGCCGCGGCAGCGAAGACTGACGCGCTAATACCCACGGCAGCGAAGATTGACGCGCCCAAAGAACATGTGATGAGTGGATATTTGGCTCCCGTTTCAACAGTTAGAGGCCCCTATCCCTATAAATAACTTCCTAGACACGAAGTAAGGGACAGAGAGCAGAATATAGCAAAGAAGCCTAAGCTTTTTGATGAATTAGAGCAAGAGAGAGAGTCTTCATTCCTCACAACTGTTTCTAAAGCTTTTAGTGACTCCTAGAGATCTAAGCTCTGACTTGATCTTCGGAAGAGTGAACATCTTACATCGATAAGATATTCGCTTTAAATTCTTACTTCGATAAACAAAGAAAGAATCCCTAAAGCCCTTCACAATCTGTGAATCAGTGGTCCATGAGCCAAAGCACTCCCGGCACAGGTAAAGTCCCACAAAACAGAAATCGATAAACAATTTCTGTGTTATTTTCTAGAGAGTTGTAATTTTCTTCTTTTATTGTGTAAAAGTAGTCTTATAAAAAGACAATTTTCTATTGAATTTGTTGTAATCGATCGAAGATACAATGAATTCCACAATAGCATCAACTTTCGAAAAAAACAGAGTCATAAAGACTTTTGGGGTTGGAGAAATTATGACTCTGATTATACATTTAATGTGATGACAATCGACTGTCAGCAAGGGGCCCGAGGACACACCGCCCGTCGACTCGGCTCGTTGGAGGTTGACAAGTACCACTTTTTTAGTCCGACTTAAAGGTTGTCGACCTGGAAGGGTTGAGTGCTTAAAGGAAGTAGGGTTGACTTGGATGGTAGGTTGAGTGAGGACGCTTCTTGTCTCGATCTTGTGAGTAGGCCGATAAGTACCTCATTTTTTGTCGGCCTCGAAAGTTGTCGACCTGGAATGGGTGCTGAAGCCGCTCGAGTCGTCCCTTCCAAAGTATGGCAAATTAGGTATCTAGTTAAAATAGGACACATGTCGACTTCTCGTTAGGGATTAACACTTAGCTATTTGCATGATATAACATGATGTTGTATATATCACAGGTTGTGAAAGATAGGGCATATGTTAGGAAAGAGATGACAAACAACAATATGCTATTTGAGCGAGTCTGCATCTCTACAAGATTGTCAATCCTGTGAAGTTTGTAATGTAAACAAATATCACGGGATTGGAAATCCCATGGAGATTTCTGTTATAAGAAACTTCATGGAATTCCTAATTCCGTGAAGCTTAGTGTGGGTTTATAACTTGACAGGATTAGGAATCTCATGAAGTTTAATTATCCACTATACTTTATGGGATTCTCAATCCCATGAAGTTTGTAGTAAAATATTTCGAACAGAATCGACTAGTTTCAACCCATGTTACTGAGGTGGCTGAAACTAAGTTAAATTTGCTAAATATTTAACAACTAGGTCAAAAATAATGAATAAATTTCAAGAATGGTCTATTTTAAAATTTGTCCTTCTATCTTCTTTTTGCATCAATGGTACGTCGGATGAAATTCCACCATTAGATTTAGCGTTTGTTTTATTTCCACTGTGATGATCAAAGCTCATGTAGAGTATAGCTCGTTCAAATAAATATGATGCAGACATGGATTCATCATGTTTAATCAAGGAACAGTGACATGTATCGTGTAAGTCACCTAACTCGGATTCGTATGTGGCCGGTGGCCCCAATCTATTATTTATCCACATCTGTCTTAAATAAAAAATTCTAGCTATATATACGCATGAGAGAGATCTTACGAAAGTATAAATCAAGATGGACATACTAATCATTGTTTGTCACTGTAACCTATTAGATTAGATCACGCCATGAATTTTTTTTCTCACCGCATTGTTTTATCATTTACACGTGCATACATATAAAGAGAGCTGAACTACCATCCATTTAAGTGGATCAACTTGATTAGCCATTGGATGATGTAAAGGATGAAAATCCAATTACATATTGATCCATCTACGCAATAGCCAAAAAAAATTTGGACGAAGAAAACTTACCATCGATTCAACACATAGTAAATTGATCGTCACACTCGCTTCCTCCTCTATATATGTATATATATGTGTGTGTGTGAGAAAATGAGGCAAAGACTATTTTAATAAATAAGCTAATATTAGAGATAGATCATTGGTGAGTTCATCCTCGTGATCATATCGTAGTTGGGTTAATTTACTATTTCCATCATATTCAGGTAGCTCATTTTACTTAATGAGATAACAAGGTGAATTGAATATCCATACTTCACTATATATGTACTGCCGTACTGGTAAGATATTTAGAAAAATAATTTGTGGGTGAGGTCGGCAGTAATTTTAATAATATGGTCATGAGCCTCATATATATTTTACTATATGCTCACGAAGGGATCGGAAAATGATGATATTCACCCTTGCCTGTTTTGTTTGGAAGAAAAATGCAAAATATGATAACTATGCTATGATGTATTCATCCAAAAAATGATTTCTCGAACTTCATTTCTATTGTTTTGCTTGGATGAACTATTTTTCCGGATGAGATATTTCTTTAAAGTCGTCAACACATAATGCTTCTAAGAAATGAATTTCTAAGCATTAGGCTCGGAAAATGGGTGGAAAACTAGCAAATAGCAATTCTTCAAAGTAAAATAAATCTGTTAGGGATTTAAATGCAAAATGCAAGTTG
>BQKN01018744.1:1218-13439 GCA_022839385.1 Asparagus kiusianus | reverse complement strand
GGAATCGAACCAACGTTTCGGGGAATCACCGAGTCATCTAAACAAGAACGAACTCGGTGATATAACGATCGAATAAAGACCAATCCCGGACTCGGACTCAGAAGCGGATTAACTGCCATATTTGGAATCAAGTCAATGAGCCAATTCCAGAAACCGAATCAAATCCGAACGACGGAGAACCGGAAACACCGGAAAACGACGAAACCAGCGCACCTGGGGGAACTCGGCCCGAACCGAACCACCCTAAGGTGGCTCGGCCCAAGCCGAGCCACCCTGAGGTGGCTCGGCTATGGCCGAGCTACCCCTGGGTGGCTCGGCTATGGCCGAGCCACCCAGAGGTGGCTAGGCACAGTTCTGTGCCAAAGGCACAGTTTTGAGTGCCTATAAATAGGCCTGGCACTCGTTCATTTGGGAGGACTTTTTCTGAAACTTCTGAAGAGCCGAAACTCTGCCGGATTGCGACCTCAACTCGGATTGTGAAGGCTTGAAGACTTGGACGACCAGATCTACGTGACACTACTCCGGATCTAAGCTTGGCTCTTAGATCCCGAGATTAGAGCGAGCGTTTCCTTGGTGAAACGATCCCTCTCGGCTACTATCTCCTTGGTGGGATAGTACCCGTTATACCACGTAGATCTGTTCAGATCGAGATTGCGCGGTGGTCCACGGTACTCAACCCCGGCACAGGCGAAGAACCCCACAAAGCGAGGGACCGTAAAACAGGAAACTCGTGATTTGTTCAAGGAAAGTTGTAATTTTTATTTCTTTATTTTGATTTTGTTATAAACCGGATCTTATAAAAAGACCGGATCTCTTTGTAAACGCATAAAGTTGTTGTCAAAGTTGTAACAGAATCATCAATGAAGAATAACGCAATTTCCCGCACGAACACCAGGTACATCTATTATCAGTAGTACGACTTTTAGATGGCAATCTCGGGTATTAAACGATTCAGAGCTTGTCTCTCCTCTAATGGCTTATATGCTTCTGACTCTTTTAGAAAAGTTACAAGAGGCGATCATTGACGTTGGGGTTGAAGAGCGAGCTGTCATTATTGAAGGTGAATTTAATTCTCTCTTATTGTCGATTTTCGTTTCTCTTTCCATGTCTTAACACTTAGAATTTTCTTTAGATGTTTCAATGGAAGGCTTGAATGATACAGACACCCTTCATCATGTAGCCGATGTACCCCTGTCTAATCCCATACAGAATCCTTCGGGTTCGGAGGATAGGCTACTTGATGAAATGCTGTTAGAGCAAACTCGTCGAGATGCCACTGAACCAGTCACCGAAGCTGTTGGACCGATTATTGAAGCTGATTCTTCTATGGGTATGGATTTTGTCCTTTTATGAAAATTATTCTTTTATCGGTTCCACTTTAATCCTTAAGGGAGTCGTGCTTGTAGGACCAGTCGTTAAGACTGATGCGGCTACTATTGTTGGGATATCTGACAATCCTGAGGGTCTAGATTCCTTGCTTTTGGCAGGAATTATCATGGAAACTCAGCCGTCTATGGCCCTAACTAAGCATTCGATCCTGGCAGCCAAGGGGACTACTACAGCTGCCGAGATTAACCCTGTCGAGCAAGTCGTGGGACCAACTGATGGGGTTGGTACGTCCACTACTGCTACCTCAGCGACAGTCTTAAAAGTTCAAGAGTTCGCAGTGGCAGAACCAAGTGCGGGACATTCTCTTGGAGAGACATCATTTGATTTTGGTAAATTTTTCTTTGATAATGATTCAGAGCTTCGATTAAGGTTTCAAAAGTACCTATATCCTCTTTTCTTTGCAGGGCCTTCTTCTCGGCTCCACGATATGGTCAGGACTCTGTTATCGGATGATGACCCTGATAAAGTCCTTCTTCACTTGGAGATTACTTCATTTTTCTCATTTGTGAATGGCATGCTCGATAAGCTTATCCACAAAGGATTTTCTCTCGGCCTCTTCAAATCTTACCTTGATAACCAAGTGACTTTTATCAGAAATCAAGGATATTCAGATCTGGCAGATGCTATTATTGCGGACTTAGACCGTCTCGAGCGCGAATTTCAAAGGTTGAAGGAATTCCAGGCTGCCGGTGCTCCTTCATATGTGGCCGCTCAGTTAGAGACCCGGCTGCAGTCCTGGCGAGAGGCTCAAATATCTGCTAATCTCAAGATTCGAGAGCAAGAGAGTCGTGTTCAGCAAGCGGAGGTCGTTTTCAACGATAAGTTGACAGCCCTTCGCGAACTTGACTCTTCTCTCGCATCAGGTGCTGCCACAATAAAACAACTCGAATTGGAACTTAAGGCAGCCAACGATGCCCAAGTTGTCCTGGAGATGACAAAGGCTCATACAGAGGGTACTGTAAATACAACGTCCAAACAGCTCAAATTTTTCAAAAAGAAGTTAGCCGAGATGAAGGCAGAGGCTGCACGGATATTGGTTGCTGATGAGGAATCCATGAAGACTACGTTGCGGGATGAGCTCGAACAAGCCTATGCGGAAGAGCTATCGAAGTTAGAGCGACAAGTCCTTAACCATAAGCTTCATGTGGATTGATTATGACTTTTGTATCTGCAAACTTGATTTTAATGAATAGAAGACATTTTTTGTTGCATTATATTTCTTTTATTATGATATCTTACTCCGTCTAGAATAATTAATCACAATACTCGTAGGATTTTTGGCAAACCCCCAGCCATCAACGGGTTTGATATGCCTTTACCGATTACCGTTTGAATCGGGCTAGCATGTGAATTTTTAAAATCCGTCTCACATGTGACGTTGTGCTAAAAGAATTACTCCTCTTAGACTTAGTGCTATGATTTTGAATACATAGACTTTACCATTTCTTATGGGAAAAGGCACCCGGCAACGCGCATTAGGCGATGACTTATCCCTTCTTAGGATTCGGGATAAAATTTCCCAGAATTAAAATCTGGTGTCTTTTCTCAATCGGTAAAAGACTAAACCGGCAATGCGTGTTAGACATAGACTTTAGAATTTTTGGCAAACCCCCAGCCTTCAACGGGTTTGATGTGCCTTTACCGATCACCGTTTGAATCGGGCTAGCATGTGAATTCTAAAACCCGTCTCACATGTAACGTTGCGCTAAAAGAATTGCTTCTCTTAGACTTGATGCTATGACTTTGAATACATAGACTTCACCATTTTTACGGGAACACGGCACCCGGCAACGCGTATTAGGCGTTGGCTTATCCCTGCTTAGGATTCGGGATAAACTTCCCCAGAGTTAGACTCTGGTGTCTTTTTCAATCGGTGAAAGACTAAACCGGCAACGCGTGTTAGGCGTAGGCTTATCTCTATTTAGGAGTCGAGACAGAGTTCCCCGCACATAGAATGTGCGGATTTGAGGCTGAAAATCGTGTCTTTCTTCAGGGTAAAGACAGACCGAAAGATGGAAGATGAAGAATTTTATATTCTATCTCCCAGTACCGAAGAGGAAGAATTTTATATTCTTTCTTCAGTAGGAAAAGGAAACTTGAGGTGGGATCTCCACCCCCAGAATCCAAAAAAGATGAGACTAAGAGTGGGATCTCCACTCCGAGAATCAGGAAGATTCAAGTAACCCTAACTTTTATAGGATTGGTTTCTTGATCCAAAAGAGTTCTTCATTTATTGAAGGAAAATTCCAATTTTGACCCTAACTTTTATAGGTTTGGCTAAAAAAGGAAAAGATGAAAGATTTTCGTTTATCGAAAGAGATAATTCAAACTTAATCCTAACCAAATGCGAGTTTGACTAAGCAGAATTGGAGACAATCCTAACTTTCATAGGTTTGATTGCTCGAACTTGACAGTGTACCTCTCGTTCATAGAAGGAATCAAGAGGAGAATTTGGCTTTGGCCCTAACTTTTATAGGTTTGACCTGAAAGCAAAGGGAGTGGAATACAAGTAGTAGTAGTGACACTGGTTTGTACTGGCCACTCAATGGAGGATTTTGATGTTAAGTGATCAGGACTTAACATTTCGAGCTTTGAAAATTGCCATGAATTGGCGGATAGAAATTTCAGTGGACCCACCGTCAATTGATTTGATCAGTGGGGGATTTTGTGAGGAAACGCTAACCTGTCAAAAGATTGAATTTCGTCTCACAGAGAACTCATGAGAGTCAGAGGATGTGATAATAATAAAAGGAAACATTCTGGCATTTTAGAGCTTAAATGTAAATCTTTTATTTATCATTTTTACAGTGATAGGGTTATCCCTAAGAATATCAAATGTGAGATTCTTTTGGGAACTTCCCGATACATTGGTTGTCCTGAAGGTACTAAGGATAGTATTTTTTCAGGAATTTGCCATTTATTGGCATCATGAGCCGGTTACCATCCTTAGTAACTAGGCGATATGCACCATTCGAGTAGACCGTCTCTACAACGAATGGTCCTTCCCATTTGGGTTCAAATTTACCTTTCTTCTTAGAGTTAAGGATCATAGGCTGTCTTTCAGTTAAGACCAAATCTCCTTCTTTAAAACTCCGTTGTCGAACCTTCTTGTCGAAAGCTCGAGAAATTCTGGCTTGGTAAAACTCTATATGCTGTTGAGCTTCTAAGCGCTTCTCGTCGAGCATCTCGAGTTCTTCGAGACGTTTCTGATGTTGTTCTTCGGTCGTCATCTGTGTTGCGAGAGCGATTCGAAGAGACGGAATTTGTATTTCCAACGGGAGGACGGCTTCACACCCGTACACCAAGGAATATGGGGTCGCGCCAGTCGGTGTACGTACCGTAGTACGATAGGCCCATAGAGCCGCGCCAAGCTTGTCATCCCAATCTCGCTTATTATTTTTCACGAGTTTCGATAACAATTTTATGATCGTCTTGTTGAAAGCTTCAGCCAATCCATTTGCTGTGGGATTATAAGCCGTCGATGAGACGTCCTGAATTTTGAACTTCTCGCAAAACCTAATGAAGGCGTTGCTGACAAATTGAGGACCGTTGTCATGTACGATTCGTCTTGGAACACCATGCCGGTAGATAATATGGTGTTTGATGAATGCAATGACATTACCGGTCTTAACTTCTCTGAGCGGAATGGCTTCGGCCCATTTGGAGAAATAGTCAGTAATTGCCAGGATAAATCGATCACCTTTGACTGACGGGGGATTTATAGGACCGACAATATCCATTCCCCAAGTCTCGAATGGCCATGACGTAACCGAAGGATGTAGATGCTCTGGAGGTTGATGCATATAATTCGCATGTGTTTGACACGCATGACACTTTCGGGCATACGTGATTGCGTCACTCATCATGAAAGGCCAAAAATATCCCATTCTTCTGATGCGGTCATAAAGCTTGGGGCCAGGTTGGTGTGCGCCACACTCTCCTTCATGTGCCTCTCTAAGGACTTCTTCAGCTTCTTTAGTCGATAAGCAACGTGCTAGCAGCCCATCGTACCCCCTGCGGTATAGCGTTCGATTCTCCGTATTATAGTAGAATCTTGGTGCTCTTCTTCTGATTGAATCTCTTTCTTTCACGTCTTCTGGCAAGATTCCATGCAAGACGTAATCAATGATGGGGAAACGCCAATCTCGGGGTTCGAGTTCGGCCTGATTTGCGTGCACCTCTTGAACTTCTTCTTCTTTGTCATCTTCATCGTAAAGCGGCACTAAGAGCTGGTGAGTTCTTACCGTAACAAACTGCTCCGTTCCGGGAGGCTGTGCCAGAGATACGGATAAAGCTGCTAATGCATCTGCGTAGGTGTTCTGTAACCGCGGAACGTGTTCAATGAAAAATCCTTCGAATGATTCTGCTATTTCCACTGCCATCTTGTGATATGGTATTAAATCCTGACTTCGGACTTCATACTCCCCTTGGACTTGCTTCACTATAAGTTGAGAATCACCGAAAGCTTCAAGATACTCAACCCCTAGTTCTTTAGCGAAATTGAGTCCTATAATCAGTGCGTTATATTCGGCTACATTATTCGAGCATGGTTCAGTTAACGAGTAGGCTCGAGGTATCACATGTTTTCCTGGGGAGACTAGAACAACTCCAACTCCGGAGGAGACCTTAGAACATCCAGGAGCACTTGCCATATTAGCTGCTCGAGAAGCGCCATCAAAATACAAACTCCACACCTGTTGATGGGAAGTTACGTTGACTTCGTGGGTTTCGTCAGGTAGGTCATCATATATCTCGGCGATATCCGTAGCCGGATTAGCTGCCAAGAGATCACAAATGGCCTGTCCTTTTACTGACTTCTGTTGTTTAAAATGTAAGTCGTACTGGGACAAGAGCAAAGCCCATTTTGCTAACCGCCAATTCATGAAAGCTGGTTGTGTCATGAATACTCGGACTGGGTTAACTTTAGAGATTACATAAATAGTCTGTCCGACCAGGTAATGCCGCATTTTCTGAATTGCGAACACCAGGGCGAGACATTCCCTTTCGATCATGGGATATCGGGATTCGGCACCTACCAAGGTCCGACTCAGGTAGTATACTGCCTGTTCGTGACCGTTATCGTCATCTTGTGCGAGTAGTGCACTTAATGAGTGGCTCGTCGTCTTGACATAAATCAAGAACGGTTTGCCCGATTTCGGTGCAACGAGTACAGGAGGTTTCGAGAGATATTCTTTAATACTCTCGAACGCCTTTTGACAAGCATCGTCCCATATGAACGACACACCTTTCTTTGTGAGTTTGGAGAATGGTTGACATTTTCCTGAGAGGTTCGAGATGAACCGTCGGATATATGCCAACCGCCCTTGTAAACCTCTGAGTTCCTTAAGGTTTCTCGGAGGTTGCAACTCATTAATTGCCTTTACTTTATCGGGGTCGATGTGAATACCTTTAGTAGTGACGACGAATCCAAGGAATTTACCACTGGACATCCCGAGGAAAGATTTGGTAGGATTCATCTTCAATTGATGGGTCCGCATCAGATCGAACATAGTCTTTAAGTCTTTAATATGATCGTTCTTGTCACGACTTTTCACAACCAGATCATCTACGTAGCACTCGACAGTCTTTCGGAGATGCTCCTGAAAGATCTTCGACATGGCCCTCTGATATGTAGCACCTGCATTCTTTAAGCCGAAGGGCATAACCGTGTAGCAGAAAACGCCGAGGGGCGTTCTAAATGCGGTATGCTTTTCATCATCTGGATGCATTTTTATTTGATTATAACCAGAGAAACCATCCATGAAAGACATCCTCTCGAACCCACACGTATTGTCGATGATGACATCTGTGATGGGTAGGGGGAAATCGTCTTTTGGACAGGCAGTGTTGAGGTCTCTAAAGTCAATACAAATCCTGATTTTCCCGTTCTTCTTAAGGACTGGGACAATATTGGCGAGCCACTCGGGATGTTGCTCTTCCCTAACGAAGCCCGAGTCAATAAGCTTTTTAACTTCTGCCTCGATTGCCTCCATCATCTGCGGACGAAACCGTCTTTGTTGCTGTTTGATAGGTTTGACATCCGACTTAATATTTAGACGATGCATTGCTACGTTTGGATCGAGTCCTGGCATGTCTTCATAGTTCCAGGCGAACACGTCAATGTATTCCCTGATAAGAGAGATTAACTCTTCTTTTTCTTGTGGCGGGAGGCTATCGCTAATGAATATCGGTTTCGGATTCTCCTCATTACCCATATTCACTTGGACCACTTGATCTTCGGTAGGAGGTTCTCTTTGCTCAAACCTATCACCATACTGCATGTTTAGGTGATGAACCCAAGGATCTTCCCAAGTTGGTATCTGATCGTCTTCCTCTAGTGTTGCGGGATCGACCGTAACCATGTTCGACATCAGCTTTTTGAACATTTCTCCAAGACTAGTGTCGGAATCCCAGGCCGAAGAGTCAGGAGAATATCCGTTTTGAGCTTTGTTAGCAATTTGATCAATAACCTGCTAGCAACATTCATCATCAGATGAGGAGACATAGCCTAAACCTCTTCTGTGACGATAATAATCGTCGGGCTTTCCTTTTGGTACATAGGCCATTCGAGGTGGAACTCGCGGACCTCGACCAAAGCAAAGACCCTCTCCGAGCATGAAGTCATACCCATACTTCTCCATGAGATCGCGCGCTTTGGTATTATATCTGAATAAATGAGGGGCAGGTTTATCATCATCGTCTTTCTCATCCAAGAAGTAGTCCGGTAGCGGAGATTCCTTTCCTTTACCGTAGACTACTTCTTTTTCACCCCCTGTCTTTGCAGGAATGACAAGCGTCGTTCCGAATGGATCCTGTACCTGTTTTTTAGTCATGCAAAATGATTGAAGTGGCATGTACAAGTCAGGGTTATCATACAGTTCTTTAGTGATATTATCGAGACACGACGAGTACTCTAAATCTTCATTTATTGATATCTCTTCGGCAAGTTGCCAGTTACAACTACTTTCCGATGATTTATCATCGTCAAGATTGATTACAATGGGTACAATGTCATTAAGCACAAAACCACCATCATAATCAAACCCAGCTTCGGTATCAGCTTCATCCCCGCTGTCCGTTCCTTGGGCCGATGGTTCAGTATCGGATTCGGCACCGTATAAAAGGGAATCGGTAAAGTAGTTCTCCAATCCCTTAAACGGTTGCTTATCCGCGACCACCATCTTGACTTCATTATTAGTGTCCACGTATTTGAGACACTGATGAAGAGTCGACGGGACTATAAGATTACCGTGGATCCAAGGTCGACCCAACAGTAGGTTATAGGATGTTTCCGCGTCAATCACATAACAGGTAACTTCTGATTTTAAATCTCCGATCTGACATTTGATTCGAATCTTTCCCAAGGGTCTGGATCCGCTGGTGTTGAATCCGTAGATCGTAGTGCCCGTGGAAGCTAGCTTACTTGCCGGTATTCCGAGATTATACATCAATCGGAGCGGCATGATGCTGACAGCGGAACCCGGATCGACTTGGATCCGGTTGACCACGCTGGAGCCGATGTGCCCGGTGAAGTATAAAGGTCGATCGTGCTTCGAATTCTTCGTCTGCATGTCTTCTTTGGTGAAAGAAATGCAGGGAAAATGGTGCGCCGCGAGATTGCAGTGTTGAACTGACGGCTCTGGTTCTTCAGAAGACGGCTTGATTTGAGTCAAGAAGGCTTCAGAGTCACTCAAGGCTTCTTGTAGTGCTTTCCTTGTGTCCTTTGAAAGGCGCAATAATTCGTATAGGGTTATCCTAGCCGGAATATTAGCCAATTGCGCCATAATGTCGAAGCGATGCGGAGTACTCGAGTTCCCCGGTTTGTCTTTTCCAATCGGTTGATTGAATCGAGACTGCTTCAGGTTCTGACCTTCTTGGTATAAAGGTTCTTTCCCCTTTTGCTTTTGTTGGGTTTTCTCTGCAACTACAGGTGTTGGAGGAGTTGCAACAATTCCCATCTCTGTCAATGTCCTGGAGGGAACGGTCTTGGTTACCCCCTGCTTAGCCAATTGCTCGGAAGCATCCGGATACTTAAAGTGATATTCATTTCCACTCCGGGTTGTAAAGACTTCTTGTTCATCTTCAGAAAGCGGGAAAGCCGGGATTCTTTCGTCCTCTTCTCCTGGAATAGCATAGGCCCCGTAGCAAGTCTTCCCTTTTCCTTTTGATTTTCTTTTGGATGACGATCCGACCCATTGTTCATCTTCAATCAGGTCGGGGTGAACCCAGAGAATCTCACCATTCGGGGCCGTGTGTGGCACAAGTCCCTTCTGACGTTGTCTGTAAGGATCATCGTTCACGGTGTTCATTGCAACTTTCACCACGGGTTCGGGCTGAAACCAGTTCAACGGGACAGATCCGAAGCTGATCGACACTGCATTTGCACCCACTTTCTTCTCCTTAGGCTGCTTCATAGTGATGACCCCCACATCAATCAAAGCCTGGATCTTATCTTTGAGAGCATAACACGACTTGGTAGGGTGGTGAACTGCTCTGTGAAACGCGCAATACTTCGGGTCATTAACCCTTGTGGAGTCTTCCTGATCTTGGACTGGAGGCAACTTAATCTTGTTGTTCTCTATAAGGTATTTAAAAATACCGGGAACTTCGTCTTCCTTGAACGAATAGATCTTTGGGAATTTTGGTTCCGAAGCCTTCTGTTTCTGAGGCTGTTGTTGCCATCGTGATTGCTGAGGCGCCTTCTGCTGCTGTTGTTGCGGTTGCGCTTCAAATGTTTGGTTCGCATCCACTGCATTTACTTGCGCTTTCCCTTTTCCCTTAGGAATAAAATTCTGCTGCGGGACTGGTGCCGCCGTTTGACCTCTTTCGGCCTTTTTTCTCTTGAGGAAACGCTCGGCTCTTTCCCCTCGAACCTTTAAATCTTTCCAGGTCTTAGATGGTGCCATTCCCATGGCTTCGAGAATATCCAATGACAGATTATTGTGACAGGTCTCCAGGATGAAGTCCTCACTAATCGGATCCCTACAATTCATGGCTTTGTTCCGGAATCGTTTGATGAAATTCTCCACCAACTCTCCGTCCTTTTGCTTCTCATCAAATAATGTTCCGATCGAGACCTCAGTATCGTCATCAAAGAAATTTGTGAGAAACATATCCTCCATGTCATCCCAACTGCTAATGCTCCCTGGCTTGAGACGACGATACCAATCGAAGGCTGCTCCGCGAAGAGTGCCGACGAATGACCGTACCATCAATGGTTCATTCCCGGAGATTATCCCCAAGTGAGACTTAAAGTATATTAAATGCTGAGTAGGGGAACCCTTTCCATCAAACGGCGTGAAGTTGATTAAGTTAAACTTTGCTGGATACGGGATTGACTCCCATTCTCTTGGGTATGGGCACGGTATTCCGGACCTTTTCACTTCCTGCGCATTCATCAGTGCATTGATTTTGCTCTCCAAATCTCTCATTTTCTTATCCTCACTCGTATCTGTCTTCGAGTGGTTTCGAGGAGAAGTAATGTGGTCTTCCTTTGTATTGTTATCATCCGAAGGGCCACCCCCATTATTGTTGTTGACGGGAGGAGTGTTCATGTTGGCATTATCCTCTACTTCCCGTTCATCTTCGCCTTGATTAGCATTATTGCGACGGCTAGACTCCCCTTGATGAGTTGTCAGTGCCGCTATTTGCTGGTCGTGCATTTCTCTCATCTGCTGCATGGCCATCTCCATTTCAAATTTGAAGTTCTCCTTCTGCTTAGCCAAAGCGTCCTCGAGTATCTTAGACACTTGCTCGGCGCTAATCATAAGCGATTCGTAGGGTTGCCCCGTACTAGATGCCGTGTCATCGGATGCTATGGCTGAGCATGCATCTGAACCAGCATCTGACACTTCATCTTCTAAAGGAATTCCCTTCTGGATCCTTTGATAATCCTTCCGTCTACTGGTCCCTGTTCTCAATCGAGTCATACGTTGGGACACCGCGGTAAACTGATCCGGGCTAAAGCGTCGTGTTGACTTCCCTCTCCCGGTCATATTGACGGACACTTCTGGAAATTCATCATCTTGGTGGATGGGCTTCCTCTTGCGGAAACGCCTTGGTTTGGTCTCGGACGCCCTGGTAGAGATCCTCTCAAACACCGAGACTCTTTTTGGGGCTTTAGAACAGCAGCATTCCGATAATACTGCTTTGATTATGTTGGCACACGGACAGTGAGGATCCGTGTCTCGAACACTTCTTTTCCGGGATTTATTCGCACCCCCAGCCCTATAGTACAACTCATCAGTTTGATAACTGGAGCAACCCATAGAGTGTTGGCACGCCTTCCCAGGTATAACATCATCATCATCAGACAGATGTGTTTTCCTCTGGGGATGCGACGCTTTGTTAGCATTTTCAGGAGTCGCATGTCCGAGGCGACGTTTTTGTGAATGCCGGCCCTCAACAGGCTCCTGGATTTCAACACGCAATCCAATGCGATCATCTGCGGGACTTTTCCCGTTATACTTTCTCCTCCACTGCCTAGGAGGACAACCTCCAGCCTGAAAATGTGCTCGAGATCCATTCAATAAGCCTGGGCGCTCCTTAACTGGCACTTTGCCTCGATCATCGTGTGAAGGGCCAAGGCGGTCTTTGATGGTCACCTTAAAATGGGACAAATCCACACTGTCGTGGATCTCCAGCGGAGGCGCGGAACTTGTCGGGACAGTAATAGAGGCCGCTGGAAACTTAGACGGGATTGCAGGAAGCGATTCAGCATTGCAGCGGACCGAACCAGTTCGAGTTTTGCTCAAACCACCACTTGGTGGTTTGACTTCGGCCGAGCCACCATTTGGTGGTTTGAACTTGGCCGAACCACCATTTGGTGGTTT
>BQKN01018743.1:1448-14390 GCA_022839385.1 Asparagus kiusianus | reverse complement strand
CTGACCGTCTGTTGGAATTTTGAACTTGAAGTCGATCTTCGATTTCCCGACTTTTTAGCTCGAGTTTGCTGACCTTCGATTGTCGGTGTTGAATCATTATTTACAACTCGTTGTCTGGCGTTTGAGCTTCCTGGTGTCGCGTTGTCCGGCGTCCAGGCTTCATTATAACGCGTTGTCCGGTGTTTGACACAGTTTATACTCGTACGTCTGCTGGAGTATTCACAGTTTAAGCTCTTAAGGAATTGGAGCGTAGCGGATACTCGAGTCACGAGACCAATTCATAGAATTGATGCGTCAATGACTCGTATTTATAGAATTTTTGGCAAATTCTCAGCCATCAACGGGTTTGATAAGCCTTTACCGACTACCGTTTGAGTCGGGCTAGCATGCGGATTGTCTAAATCCGTTCCGCATGTGATGTTAAGCTAAAAGAGTTAACCCTTTTAGTGCTACGATATTGAATACGTAGACTTCGTCTTTCTCCTGTGAAAAGACTAAACAGCAACGTGTATGAGACGTTGACTTAGGATTTTTGGCAAATCCTCAGCCTTCAACGGATTTGACGTGCTCTTACCGATTACCGTTTGAATCGGGCTTACATGCGGATTGTTTAAATCCGTTCCGCATGTGACGTTGTGCTAAAGGAATGAACTCCTTTAGACTTTGTGCTATGATGTTGAATACATAGACTTTACCATTTGTTACGGGAATAGGCTACCCGGCGACGCGTGTTAGGCGTTGACTTTAGGATTTTTGGCTAACCCCCAGCCTTTACCGACTACCGTTTGAGTCGAGCTAGCATGCGGATTGTCTAAATCCGTTCCGCATGTGACGTTGTGCTAACGGAATGAACTCCCTTAGACTCTTTGCTACGATTTTGAATACGTAGACTTCGTCATTGTCATGGGAATAGGCTACCCAGCAACGTGTATTAGACATTGACTTATCCCTACTTAGGCTTCGGGATAAAGATCCCCAGAATCAGGTTCTGGTATCTTTTTCTATGGATAAAGACCAAACCGGCGACGCGTGTTAGGCGTCGGCATATCCTTTCTTAGGGTTCAGGATGAAATTCCCCATACGTGTAAGGCATGAATTTTGGTGTTATTAATAACAACCTGCCACAATGTTGAATATGTGGGCGAGTGTTCTTTTTAACGGTTAAGAACTAACCGGCAGCGCGTGTTAGGCGCAGACTTATCCTTACTTAGGTTTCAGGATAAAATACCCCAGAATCGAACTCTGGTGTCTTTTTCTACGGAGAAAGACTAAACCGGCAGCGCGTGTTAGGCGCAGACTTATCCCTACTTAGGATTCGGGATAAACTTCCTAGGATGAATCCTAAATTCTTGGAAAAGAATTGGTGTGGGAAGGAAAGAATTTTATATTCTATTCCCCGATCTTCTTTTAGGGTGAAGACGAACCCGAAAACAAGGAAGGAAGAATTTTATATTCTATTCCCAGTTGGAAAGGAGACTTGAGGTGGGATCTCCACCCCCAAAATCCGGAAAGGTGAAACTAAGAGTGGGATCTCCACTCCGAGAATCGAAAAAATTCTCGTTTATCGAGAGTGAATCGTGGTTTTGGTCCTAACTGTAGGAAGGTTTGACCAAGCGGGAGTTTGAGATGACCCTAACTGTAGGAAGGTTTGATCACTCGATTTGAAAGTGGACCTCTTGTTCATTGGAGGAATCGAGAGGGGATTTTGGTTGTGGTCCTAACTGTAGGAAGGTTTGACCAAGGGGGAAGTTTAAAACGATCCTAACTGTAAGAAGGTTTGATCGCTCGATTTGTGGGCCTCTCGTTCATTGGAGGAATCGAGAGGGGATTTTGGTTGTGGTCCTAAGGTTTGACCAGGTAAACGGTGGGTTCAGGTTATCCCTAAGAAAATTACATGTAATATCCTTTCGGGAACTTCCCGTTACATGAATCATCCACCCCCAGCTTCTTCGCGAAACTGGGCTTATCATTGTATCTGATTGTATGATCGGTTTATCCTTAAGAATATTACATATAAAATTCTCCAGGAACTTCCCGTCAACGGTAGGAAACAGTTTAGACTCGTATACCTATTGGAGTATCAGGGAACAGTTTAACCTCTTATACCGGTCGGAGGATTGAGAAGCAGTTTATACTCATATACCGGTCGGAGTGTAGGAAGCAGTTTATACTCTTATACCGGTCGGAGTGTAGGAAGCAGTTTATACTCTTATACCGGTCGGAGTGTAGGAAGCAGTTTATACTCTTATACCGGTCGGAGTTTCGCCGTTCTTAATTGGCTTACCTTAGCGTTATGACGCCGGCTTCAACCAAGGTCTGGATGCTATTCTTTAAAGTAAAGCAGGCCTTGGTGGGATGAAGGATCCTCCTGTGGTACGCGCAGTACTTCGGATCCGCAGTATAGTTAGCTTCCTCCTGATTCGTGATCGGTGGCAGCTTGATCTTGTTATTTTCAAGGAGGGATTCGAAGATGGCTGTAACATCTTCGTCCTTGAAGGAGTACTCTTTTTGGAGCCTCTGATCCGAAGTCTTCTGCTGTCTCCGGGGCTGCTGTTGTGTCGTTTGATTAGCATCCACAGCCGTTGCAGGCGCCTTTCCCTTACCACGAGAGGCGAAGTTTAACTTCGGAGGATTCGTCGTCGATTGGCTCCTCTCGGCCTTCTTCCTTCGAAGGAAGCGTTCGGCTTGTTCACCGCGCACCTTCAAGTCTTTCCAAGTGTTGGGCGGTGCTGTCCCCATTGTTTCCAACACGTCCAATGTGAGGTTATTATAGCAAGTCTGGAGAATGAACTCCTCAGTGATCGGGTCCCGACAGTTCATCGCCATGTTCCGGAACCTTTTGACGAAGGTGTCGACTAATTCCCCGTCTTTCTGTTTCTCGTCGAGCAACGACCCGATAGATATCTCGGTGTCGTTGTCGAAGAAATTGGTGAGGAACTTAGTCTCCATATCGTCCCAGCTATTCACGCTACCTGGCTTGAGGCGGCGATACCAATCGAAGGCGGCTCTGCGAAGAGTGCCAACGAATGACCGCACCATCAGAGGTTCGTTGCCAGAAATTACCCCCAAGTGTGATTTGAAGTAAATCACGTGCTGAGTGGGTGAACCCATCCCATTAAACGGCGTGAAGTTAATTAGACTGAACTTCGTCGGATATGGGATTGATTCCCACTCTCTTGGGTATGGACGAGGAATGCCCGTCTTTTTCACCTCTTGAGCAGAAATCAGTGTATTGATCTTGTTCTCGAGGTTCTTGATCTTCAAGTTTTCACCCGAGTTTTCGTTAGCACGATTCTGAGGTGGAAGCGTGGTGTTGTGACTAGTATTCTCATTACCACCCCCTGCATTGACAGGAGGGTTATCGGCGTTGCGAGCTTCATCCGTATCCGTGTGCTCATCCTCCCGAACGACCTGGTTACGGTGGCTTGGTTCGCCTTGCTGGTTCGTCAGTGCCTGAATTTGTTGCTCATGCATTTCTCTCATGTTTTGCATGGCCATCTGTATTTCGAACCTGAAGCTCTCCTGTTGCTTAGCCAAGGCGTCTTCAAGCATCTTCGCCACTTGTTCCGCGCTTATCATGAATGACTCACGGGGTTGCCCTTCACTGGATATGGTATTGTCTGATGCAACTGCCGAGCCAGCATCTGATTCTTCATCTCTCGAAGGTAATCTTGTTCGAACCCTACCATACGTTGCACGAATAATAGCTCCGGACTGTAGACGAGTTACTCGACGGGGCACCTCTGGAATCGCCTTGGGGTTGTCCTGAGCCGATGCTCCCTTGCTGGTCATATTGGCGGTGACCCTCAGAAATTCTCCATCACCGACCACCGTTTTTCTTTGTTGGAAACGCCTATGCCTTAGTTTTGGCGTTTCGGTACCAAGCCTTTCAAACACTGAGACTCTCTCGGGGACTGCCTTCATGCAGTTGCATTCAGACAGTACCGCCCGAATGAGCTTTGAACAAGGGCACTGAGTTTCTAGCCTTCGAGGACTTCTCTTTCTGGCTTTGTTCGTACCCCCAACACGATAGTACAACTCGTCCGTTTGAAAGTCGGAGCAACCTATCGTGTGTTGGCACGATTTCCCAGGTATAACGTCCTCGTCATCAGACGAGAATATTTCCTTCTGAGGGCAAATTACATTCTTCGGTCACGCGCCTCGAAACGCGCCTTTGTGGGCGTGAATTTTCAGCGGGCTCCTGAACTTCAATGCGTAAAGTTGTGCGCTTGGGTGTCATGATTTCTCTGTCATGTTGAGGGTTGCGGCGACCCCCAGCATGTTGATTCGCTCGGGGCTTTCTTAGTGGGCCCAAACGTTCTTGGATTGGAACTTTGCCTCGCTCCTTGGGAAGTGGACCGAGGTGCTCCAAGACCGACTTCCTTCTTTGGGATGGTCCTGCGGGATCTCCCGGAGCAGTTGTGGGAATCATCGGCGGTTTGGATTGACTCGCCGGAAGTTTCACTTTCGAAGGCTGCAGTTGTTGCTCCTTAGCCTGAATTGTCGCTTCAGACTTTGGCCTCCAAACTTTGCGGGTTGATGGCGGCTTCTTGGCCACCTCTTTCTGCAGCTTTCTATGGGCTTCTTTAGCTTGAGCCCGTGCCTGCGCTGATAGTACGCGGCGCTTACGAATGCGCTCCTCCAGCGTTGAACGGTTCCGTTTGACACGGACCCACTCCATCGTTGGCGGCTTGGAGGAACCACCATTCATTGATTGTTGAGGCTGCTTGCCTCTCTTGTTCTTCAGATCCGCATTGTAACGGATCCCATCAACTGACTCCATGGCCTTTGCGAATTGTTTCGCAAGGCGTTGACGTTGTCTTTGGCGGGCTCTCTTCGAGAGAGTCACCACGCCCTCTGCGGCAGAAGGGTTGGCCAGAGCAGATCCGACCTGGTTGGGAATTGGAGGAACTTCACCCGACGCAACTTTGGCGTCAATCGGGGTGAGGTCATCGTTGGTAGCTTCAACTTCTTCGTACCAACGAACCTTTCTCCTGGAGGAGAACTTCTTGGACTTGCGGGGGGAGGTTGATCCGGACGAGGAAGACCGGTACTCCTCGAACTTCTGCTGGTCGAACTCGTATTCGACCTCCTCCACGACCGGGATTGAGATCCGCGGCTGCGACGCTCCGATCTCGGCAGCGAGATCGGCGGCTCCCACTGTGGTCGCCAGATTGTTCGCGGGAAAATCGTGTCTTTTTTCATTGATTCCATTGCACACTCTTGTAATAGTTTATCGATTACAAAGATCCGGTCTTTTTATAAGATCCGGTTACAACGAGATCACAAAAAGAAATAAAAATTACAACTTTTCTCTTTTGTCGAACAAATCACGAGCTCCTGTTTTGCGGTCGCTCGCTTGCGTGGGTTGTTTGCCTACGCCGGGGTTTATCCGTTGACCACCGCACGATCTAGATCCGGTCGGATCTACGCAGTACGACGGGTATTATTTCACCAAGGAAATAATAGCCGGGGGGGATTAATTCACCAAGGAACTAATCGCCCAAATCTCGGGATCAAAGACCAAGCTTTGATCCGGAGTACGCCTGCGTAGATCTGAGATCCGATCCTCTCGAACTCCTGCCTTATTTGGCGTTGACGATCGCCGAGCACCAGATCTGGATGAGCAAGTCCTCGAAGTCCCAAAGCTTGAATCTTTCTAAGTTCTGAGCTTCGAATCCGACAGAGCTTCGCCTCCAAAAAATCCAACCATTGACAAATGAACACCCTTGGCCTATTTATAGGCACCCAGATCTGTGCCTGGGCACAAATCTAGGCTGAGGTGGTTCGGCCACAAGTGGCCGGCCACCCATGGGTGGCTCGGCCACCGAGCCACCCATAGGTGGCTCGGTTGCTGTAGGCTGTCTAAAAATCACAATGGATAGCTGATTAAAACAAGCCCCGATAACGGAAGTCACAATCAAACGACTTCCACGATCACCGCAAACACGACCTCATTTCTGAGATGATTGATCTTGATGGCTGCGACAACAGCATGACTAATAGAGATGCTGATGAGCAGTGTAATGATTTTAGAAATAAAAGGTTGGACTTAGTTGGTGAATTGCTTGGTAGAGAGCTGTGGGCAAATATTCGCCTAAAAGACACTATGGATGTTGATTCCCGTCTAAGCTCCTACAACGAAAGCTATAATCAAATAGCTTTCGGGTCGATAAACGAAGAAACTGCAAATGGAGGCCTTTTCACATAGATCGAGAAGAGTTACAATTCGATGACACTTCCGACAACTGATGGAAACTCTATTCAGCAGTCTTCACAATCTACAGTGAAGGTTACAATTTGACGACTTTCACAGCTAAAGCGAGGATTACAGAACAACGGTCTTTGTAACACCTTACAGAAGAAGTTACAAGTCAACAAACTCCTTCTAAAACACGGAAGTCATCCCCGCGTCACAAATATGGAAGTGCAGGCGACCCCCACGTTTCCAAGTCACAACTCAACGTGAGCGACCCTCGCGTTCATAAGGGTTCAACTCATACCGACCCCCGCGTTTTCAAGCAAGGAACAAATCAAAACGCGAGCGACCCTCGCGTTCATCAATGTTCAGCTAACACCAACCCTCGCGTCACAATTCTAAGACACGAAGTTGGGTTCTGAATGCCAGAGTGGGCGTTTGACTTGTTCAAACACAAGTCGAACGGTTCCAGAACCGTTTATCCTACGTTCTGAGGGATTTTCGCCCACGTAGGAGCGGATATAGGGGTCAATTACAACCCCTTATCCCCATATAAAACTCAACAAACTCGACTGAGTTAGGAGAGAGCAGGCTGGCTCGTGAGAGGTTGAAGAGTGGAATCAGGAGTTAGCAGCTGAAGGAAACTATGGAGGATCTCAACCACCCTGGTTTGGTGATTCAGTAACCGCAGCAAAATCCTTAGAGATAGGATTTTCGAATCGATCTCAGAAGATCAAATCTGAGAAGATTCTTCAACAACAGAATACAGCTTGATCATTAACCGAATTTTCGGTTCTAACAACTCTATCTACAGAGTTTAAACTCGTTCAGAGTTCTTAAACTCATTAAAGAGTTACGTATAAAACTTCCTATAGAAGTTCATCGTTCCCACGAGATAAGAGACGGTCGGATCGTCAACGGAGAGCAAGTTCGACGCAAGCAATCGAAGGAGGCACTCCATCGCTACCAAGAAGAATCCAGTTTTAAACAAAGGAGAAAACCAGATTCGTTTTCTTCTCTTTTGTAATCAAGTTGTAACCGAGATCAAAGGAATCAATTCAAATTTTCTTTATTCTCTTCTTTACGATTTTTCCTACATACAAAAGATGGCGACTCCGTTTGGGACTAGCTTCTCCGATGAAGAAGTGGTGGCGCAATCCGACGTCCATCTCACGGGAACTACTGTAGAAACTCTCGTCGTGGAGTTTGATCAAGCAAAATATGAGGAAGCATTATCCTCTGGATCGCTTAGCCCCAAGGCTAAGCACGATGTACGCAAGACCTCCAAGAAGGTCAATTCTGTTGTCGAAGTGCCGAAGAAAGCCCTCTCCTTCGGCCAGGAACTCAAGTTGGCTCTGCAGGCGGAAGATCCCACCTCCGCGTCAGCCCAACGTGCTTCGGGCCACAAACGGCCTTTGGAAGAGACGAGTCCTGTGAACGTCAATGACGTTGCTGCTAAGGCTTTGAGACAAGCTAAAAAGAACGCTGCTCGCCGACGGAGAAGATCCATACGACGAGCACACTTACGAGAAAGCCGATTGTTAACCCAACGCGAACATCGCGTTACTGAAAATCCAACCGAGCCTAGCGTTCCCAAAGAAGAACGCTCACTGCTTGGCAATGAGCCCGACTACGAACCTAGGCTGATACAGCTCAAACGCGACCCTGAGTGGCGCGTTGTTCAATCAAAACGCAGCCCTCAGAAGGGAGCTGTCAAAACTAAACGCGCCCCTCAGGGGCGCGTTCCAATTGAACATGGCTCTCAGGAGTCTGTCTCACAAATTAAACGCGACCCTCAGGTGCGCGTTCAAACGAAGCGTAACTCTCAGGAGTCCGTTTCACCAACCAAACGCGACCCTCAGGGGCGCGTTCAACCAAAACTCGACCCCCAGAGGTCAAGTTCTTCATTTAAACGCAGGCCTCGGCCTAGTGTTTACAAATCTCAACGCGACCCTCGCGTTATGTCTCAAGAACGCGATCTTCAAGGGGTCCGTCAGGTTCAAAAAGGTCAGCGTGGCTTTAAAATTCACGTTCGACAAGAACCAACCTCACCCACCCAAGGGCAGGGGGTTCCATCTCCACCTCCTAGCCCGGGGAAAGTTTCCTCCCAAATTCCTGACTTACGGGAATTATTGTCGAGAGGAAAATCAACAGCACAAGCAGCTCACTCATGTCAATGTGAGAGGCTCATCTCGGCAGTCCTGTCAGAATGCCCTTGTTGTGCATCCGCACCTCGGCAGTCAGTATTCGATAGGTTGACAAACGTTGTTAGGCCTGCCAAACGACAACGCCGCAACAGAAAGAAGACAACTGAAGCGGAATACCCTCAGGTCACTATCAACATGATCGGCCGAGGGAAGGCCTCGCATACTGATTCTGACGAGTCATAAGAGAGTCATCCGCCAACTGTCCGAGAAATTTGTGACCAGTTCGAAGGAGTATATCAGAATACTCGGACTCGGACGGGAACTATTCGCCCGGTTGACTATCAAAAATTAGCCAAGGGCATTACAACAAGTGAGGAACATTCGGCAATAGCCGAATCTCAATCTTCAAGCTCTGTTGGAGCTCGCGAGGTTTCCGCTTACACAACAGGGAACCATGAAGACATAGCCAAAAGAGTGGACGAACATAGTGTCATACTCCAAACGCAGCAGGAAACACTTCTCCAATTAAAGGAGATGTTGGCCCAGCTTCTTGCTGAAAAAGGCCACAAACCCGAATCTTCCCGGAGAACAACTTCGAAAGGAAAACAAAGAGTGCACGAACATTCAGATCGTGAGACTCACAATCTGGGATCTTCTTCCGAAGGTGAGAGGGAGATAGAAAAAGAACTGCACCCTCAATCCACCAAGGTGGATGAACTGGAGGCTCGCCTCAACGCAATCGCTAACAGAAGCGAGCTTCGCAAAGAGGGAGTAGTACGGCCTTACCCTGCTGAGTGGGGTACAGCTCCCTACCCACCAAAATTTAAGGCCCCTACCTTACAACCTTTCGATGGCACAGGATCGCCGAATCAACACATCTACTACTTCAAATCCCAAACTGGAGACGTAGTAGCGAATGATGCTATCCTGACCAGGTTATTCACCGGTACCCTTAAGGGTGTCGCTTTCGAATAGTTCATGAAGCTGCCTGCTGGATCTATCCAAAAATGGGTAGATCTGGAAAGGCTATTCTTGGCCAGATTCTTTGAGGACGATACAGAGATCTCCGTCCCGACTCTTCTTGCCACTAAGCAAAGGAAAGGAGAGTCAATCAAGACCTATGTAGAAAGATTCCGCAGCATGGCATTGCGATGCCCCTCAGGTATGACTCAATCAACTCTGGTTGAAACGTGCAGGCACAACCTGCAGACCCAACTCCTCGCTCAGATGGGAGTAGCAGAGTGTCGCTCCTGGAGACAACTAGTTTCGCAAGGAGAACAAGCAGAGGAGATAGTGGCGCGTGTCAAAGCCGAAGAAGTGCCACAACCCAAACCGTAATAGTAACGCAATCAGCAAAATGCCCAGTGGTCTAAGGGAAAGGAGACTTTGGCAGCCGACTACACGCAAGTTCCGCCGCCGAACAAGCAAGGCAAAACGCCAAATCAACAAAGAGCGCCCAAACAATATTCATTCAAAGAAGAGCATGTGGATACCTTATTCCAATTGCTTCGAAAGAACAACAAGCTCCAGTTGCCTGAAATCAGGAAGCCAGATGAAGCATGGAAAGTGGATGACCCCAACTATTGTCGTTATCACAGATTTCTGGGGCACCCTACCAAAAAGTGCTATGTCTTCAAAGACATCTTGCAGAATTTGGTAAACGCTAATGTGCTCACCTTGAAGCCAGAACAGAAGACCGTATCCACTAATATGATAGCGGTCCAATTTGGTGACTTTCCCCCGGTGGTAACCACGAACGGTGTTGTACCCATCCGCAAGGGAGAAATGCACCTAAAGAATGCTGACTTGCATAGTCAGAAGGACAGGGGGTTGGTACCCCTCACCACCCCAAAAGGGGAAATCATGTGGGTCCACCCTGGCTTGCTTGGAGATCAACAGTGGACGAGCACCTCGTCCAGAAAGAAGGGAGGCAAGGCTAAATCTTCCAACATGATTAGCCCCTCCGTTACCGAAAACGATGACCACCTCAAACCTCTTACTGATTCAGAAGAGGAGAGGATTGTCCTGGCAGCGTATCCAGGAGACAACCCTGGCACTCGGTCAGGAAAAGCCTACTTGAGGGATTACGGCCAGAATGCTCAAGAGGTGGAAGAACAGCCCCAAGACGCTGGGGGTTCTGTGCCGAAGAAGCCGGTCGACAAAGGCAAACAAAAAGAGCTCCGGTTCAATAAAAATCTTCACCAGGAACTCAGGGAGTCAAGTGCTCCCTTTCAATTCAACGTCATGGCACAATTGGCCAACATACCGGCCAGAATCACTTTATACGAGCTCTTGAAGTTATCTAAAACTACCAAGGAAGCTCCGATCGAAGCTTTAAAGAATACGGAGAGCTTTATTACACAAGTCACTCCGATTCCCGAGGCTTCTGATGATCAAACCTGTCTGCAATGCCTGCAAGCGGCAAGAAGTCTACCATGCATATCATTCACACAAGAAGACATGCAGGTCAAACACGAACATGACCGACCACTGTACTACACAGGGTATATTGGATCTTCGGAAATCAGTAGTGTTCAAGTTGACCCGGGCTCAGCGCTCAGCATCATGCCCTACAGGGTCATGCAGGTATTAGAGATTCCTATGCACCGACTGCACACTACCCAGACTACTATCTTCGGGTTCAATGCGAACAGTACCCGACCCCTGGGAAAGATCAAGCTCAGGTGCCAGATCGGAGATCTCAAGTCTGAGGTAGCATGCTACATCATAGATGCGGACACGTCTTACAATCTTTTGCTAGGACGACCATGAATACATGCAAACCGCATTATCCCATCCACCCTGCACCAGGTTATGAAGTACGCCAATGACAAGGGCGAAGTTCGAACCTTAATCGCAGAAAAATACCCCTTCCGAGGAGTAGAAAACTTCCACACCGACTCCGTCTTCTATCTGGAGTCCCAGGAGAAAGAAGATGTAGACAGCGGTAACGAAGCTGACATCGAGCCAGATCCTAACGAAGACTGTCCTTGGGAATTAAACTTTGATGTAATGGGTCAGGGTGAGAGTAATAATGATGTACCGAATGGGGGCGAGTGGTGCATTAATGAAGATTTCATTTTAGCGTACTTGTCTGATGTCTCTCTTAACAATAAACAAATAGAGAATAATTCTAGTGCAGGTACCAACCCATGGTACGTACTGTGCACAGAGGCATCACTCACATTGCCGATCAAGTCGTCTTTTGTTTCAGACGAAGAAATAGAGGACGCACAGAAGGCTTTCTTTAAAGTCCCATCCAAAAGGAAAGGGCGGAAGCCGATCTGCTTCGAAAAAGTCAAACCGATACAACTCAAACGAGGAAGCTCGGAGGAAGACGATGGAGTTCCTCAATTCCATTATCACGAACCTAACTCCCTTCGACTAATGAAACAAATGGGGTATGACTTTAACGAAAAGCAAGGTCTAAACTTCGGGAAGGGAAGGCGAACACCAATCCGAATGTCCCTAACCCCCGAAGGGAAACCCCTAGATTACTATCAAAAGACTAGAAGGGGTTTAGGATTTGTCACACCTCCCGCTGTCTCGGAAAATGAAATAAGTAATTATCTGCGTCAGGACCACTCATCCGGTACATCTGCATATGAGTCCGATGTCAGTATCGGACCTCTCTTTAGAAATCTGACCGTGAATATGGTTTCAACTAGTCACCCAGATGAAGATGCAGGGAATGATGAAGGGTTAATGGAATCGACCAATGACCCCTGGATCAAACGTCTTAACATTTTGTGGGATATGCGATTCGAACAACGTGAACCACCCACTGAAGATAAAGTGGTCCAGGTTAACATGGGAGACGAACATGACCCTAAGCCCATTTTCATAGCCGAAGATTTATCATCATCCGAGAAAGAAGACCTTATATCTCTCATCCGAGAATATATAGATGTCTTCGCTTGGAATTATGAAGACATGCCTGGTCTTGACCCAAAAGTGGCCACGCATCGTCTCAACATTGATCCGGATGCCAAACCCGTTAAACAACAACAACGCCGGTTTCGTCCCGAGATCATGGAAGCAATTGAGTCCGAAGTGAAGAAGCTCATTGACTCAGGCTTTGTCAGGGAAGAACAACACCCAGACTGGGTAGCTAACATTGTTCCAGTTCCCAAGAAAAACGGTAAGGTCCGTATATGCATTGATTTCCGTGACCTTAACGCAGCTTGTCCAAAAGACGA
The DNA here is from genome assembly GCA_022839385.1 of Asparagus kiusianus. Classification (NCBI taxonomy): domain Eukaryota; kingdom Viridiplantae; phylum Streptophyta; class Magnoliopsida; order Asparagales; family Asparagaceae; genus Asparagus; species Asparagus kiusianus. The sequence goes on along the minus strand of BQKN01018743.1, from coordinate 1,845 downwards.
ATTTCCGCTTCCTATTACGGATGTTATGATCGACAACACCTGCGGATACGAAAGAATGTCTTTCATGGACGGGTTCTCCGGGTACAATCAAATCAAGATGCACCCGGACGACGAGAAGCATACTGCATTCAGAACACCGCTGGCGGTGTATTGCTACACAGTGATGCCCTTCGGCCTAAAAAATGCAGGCGCAACCTATCAACGTGCAATGAGCACTATCTTCCATGAACATCTGCGTAAAAAGATAGAATACTATGTTGACGACATAGCGGTGAAAAGCCAATGTAAGGGTGATCATCTTGCAGATCTGAAGACAATGTTCGATATCATGCGGACACATCAGCTGAAGATGAACCCAACAAAATCATTTCTCGGAGTATCAAGTGGAAAATTCCTG
>BQKN01018735.1:513-17719 GCA_022839385.1 Asparagus kiusianus | reverse complement strand
ACAATAAACAAATAGAGAATAATTCTAGTGCAGGTACCAACCCATGGTACGTACTGTGCACAGAGGCATCACTCACATTGCCGATCAAGTCGTCTTTTGTTTCAGACGAAGAAATAGAGGACGCACAGAAGGCTTTCTTTAAAGTCCCATCCAAAAGGAAAGGGCGGAAGCCGATCTGCTTCGAAAAAGTCAAACCGATACAACTCAAACGAGGAAGCTCGGAGGAAGACGATGGAGTTCCTCAATTCCATTATCACGAACCTAACTCCCTTCGACTAATGAAACAAATGGGGTATGACTTTAACGAAAAGCAAGGTCTAAACTTCGGGAAGGGAAGGCGAACACCAATCCGAATGTCCCTAACCCCCGAAGGGAAACCCCTAGATTACTATCAAAAGACTAGAAGGGGTTTAGGATTTGTCACACCTCCCGCTGTCTCGGAAAATGAAATAAGTAATTATCTGCGTCAGGACCACTCATCCGGTACATCTGCATATGAGTCCGATGTCAGTATCGGACCTCTCTTTAGAAATCTGACCGTGAATATGGTTTCAACTAGTCACCCAGATGAAGATGCAGGGAATGATGAAGGGTTAATGGAATCGACCAATGACCCCTGGATCAAACGTCTTAACATTTTGTGGGATATGCGATTCGAACAACGTGAACCACCCACTGAAGATAAAGTGGTCCAGGTTAACATGGGAGACGAACATGACCCTAAGCCCATTTTCATAGCCGAAGATTTATCATCATCCGAGAAAGAAGACCTTATATCTCTCATCCGAGAATATATAGATGTCTTCGCTTGGAATTATGAAGACATGCCTGGTCTTGACCCAAAAGTGGCCACGCATCGTCTCAACATTGATCCGGATGCCAAACCCGTTAAACAACAACAACGCCGGTTTCGTCCCGAGATCATGGAAGCAATTGAGTCCGAAGTGAAGAAGCTCATTGACTCAGGCTTTGTCAGGGAAGAACAACACCCAGACTGGGTAGCTAACATTGTTCCAGTTCCCAAGAAAAACGGTAAGGTCCGTATATGCATTGATTTCCGTGACCTTAACGCAGCTTGTCCAAAAGACGAATTTCCGCTTCCTATTACGGATGTTATGATCGACAACACCTGCGGATACGAAAGAATGTCTTTCATGGACGGGTTCTCCGGGTACAATCAAATCAAGATGCACCCGGACGACGAGAAGCATACTGCATTCAGAACACCGCTGGCGGTGTATTGCTACACAGTGATGCCCTTCGGCCTAAAAAATGCAGGCGCAACCTATCAACGTGCAATGAGCACTATCTTCCATGAACATCTGCGTAAAAAGATAGAATACTATGTTGACGACATAGCGGTGAAAAGCCAATGTAAGGGTGATCATCTTGCAGATCTGAAGACAATGTTCGATATCATGCGGACACATCAGCTGAAGATGAACCCAACAAAATCATTTCTCGGAGTATCAAGTGGAAAATTCCTAGGATTTATTGTCACATCCAAGGGGATTTCTCTGGATCCAGAGAAGGTGCGCGCCATCCAAGACATGCCACCGCCGAAGAACCTCAAAGAACTCCGAGGTTTGCAAGGTAGACTAGCCTACATCCGGAGGTTCATATCTAACCTTTCGGGATGCTGCCAACCTTTCTCGAAGCTCATGAAGAAAGGAGTATCCTTTGTGTGGGATGGGGAATGTCAAAAAGCATTTGAAGAGATCAAGAAGTATCTCACCCAGCCACCGGTTCTCGTGGCCCCTATATCAGGAAAACCATTCCTATTATATGTGAGGGCTATGGATCATTCGCTGGGAGCGCTGTTGGCCCAGAACGACGACCAAGGCCAAGAGCAAGCCATCTACTATTTAAGTAGGACCATGATGGGAGCCGAACATCGGTACAACCCGGTCGAGAAAGAATGTCTCGCTTTGGTATTCGCGGTTCAAAAGATGCGACATTACCTAGTTGGACAGACAATTCATGTCATCTCTAAGTTGAATCCTTTGAGAGTCCTGATGACGAAACCATCGTCTCTGAATTGCCGGCTTGCAAAATGGGCCATCCTTTTGTCACAATACGACATGCAATTTATGCCCCAAAAGGCAGTAAAGGGTCAAGCATTGGCAGATTTCTTGGCCGACCACCCGGTGCCAGGGACATCTAAGTTGTATGAAGAATTGCCCGACGAAGTCGCCGAAGCTTGTGTTGCTCAAGAATCGACACAAGTGTGGAAACTATTCTTCGACGGCGCGTCTAGAGCAAACCCTCACGGAGCGATTACTGCGGGAGTAGGAGTGGTGCTCGTATCGCCTAACGGTCACGTAATCCCAAGAGGATTTTCCTTAATCGAACCATGTACCAACAATGTAGCTGAGTATAACGCGTTATTACTAGGGATGCGACTTGCCGAAGAACTTAACATTCGGCACCTGGAGGCCTATGGCGATTCTCAACTCATTGTAAATCAAGTCCGAGGGGAATACGAAGTACGTCATGAGGACTTAATCCCATACTACTTCGCAGTGCTGAAGCAAGCTAAACAGTTCGAGGGATTCTTTATCGAATACATTCCAAGAGCCCAGAACGCTTACGCAGATGCTTTGGCTTCATTGGCAACTTTGCTGGCATTACCACCAGGAACCGAAACGACAATCCCAGTCTCAGGACGTGAACTATACTCCTCCAAGATTCCTAAGGAGGAAAGCTCAGACAAGACAATGACGGAGGAAGTCTGTACGACCTCCATAGAATTCGAGTCTAGAGATTGGCGATTTCCATATATTGACTATGTCCTATACGGAATCTTACCTGACGATCCTAAGGAAGCGGCCGGCATCAAACGAAAGGCCCTCCGATTCTATTACGATGCAGTCACTCAGATTCTGTATCGTAAATCCCATGACGGCATTTTGCTCCGATGTCTTTCTCAAAAGGAAGCAAAAGAGGCCCTCAAGGAAGCTCACGACGGGATGTGCGGAGCTCATCAGCCCGGAGCTAAATTAGGGGATCGCCTCCGACGAATTGGCTATTACTGGCCAAAGATGTTCTCGGACGCGGTTGACTACGCTAAAAGTTGTCATGCGTGCCAAATTCATGGGGATTTCATCCACCAAGCACCTGGGAACTTACATCCCACATCGGCGTCATGGCCATTTGAAGAATGGGGTATGGATATTGTAGGTCCAATTTCTCCTCCAACTTCTAAAGGACATCGGTTCATCCTGGCTATGACCGATTATTTCTCCAAATGGGCGGAGGCAATCCCGTTGAAAGAAGTCAAAACTTCCAACGTAATTAAATTCGTCAAACACCATGTTGTCTACCGTTTTGGAGTCCCGAGGCGGATAGTTCATGACAATGGGACGCAATTCGTCAGTTTTGGGTTCCAGAGGTTTTGTGACAAATTCAGAATCCAGAGCGTTGCATCTACGGCATATTACCCGCCGGCGAATGGTCTTGCAGAAGCCTTCAACAAAACCATTGTGAAACTTCTCAAGAAATTCGTTTCCAAGAGTCGACGTGATTGGGATGAAAGACTCGGCGAATGTTTGTGGGCTTACCGCACAACGGTGAGGACCCCTACGAGAGCTACACCGTTCTCGCTGGTATATGGCTGTGAAGCCGTATTACCACTAGAAATTCAGATTCCTTCTCTGAGAGTCGCTATCACGACGGGGCTAACAGAAGAAGAAAAGCATCAACGGCGCCTGCAAGAACTTGAAGCCCTAGACGACAAACGACTTCAAGCTAAGCAGCAGATCGAACTCTATCAAGCTCGGATTTCCAAAGCCTACAATAAAAAGGTTAAGGAACGAACTTTCAAGAAAGGCGATTTGGTCTTGGCCAACAGACGACCCATGGTGATGACACACAAAACCAAAGGGAAGTTCAATCCTAAATGGGAAGGGCCCTTCGTAATAGACTCAGTTTATTCGAACGGAGCATATCGCCTCATCAATCAATAAGGAGACAGGCTCATGATGCCAATCAATGGGAAATTCCTAAAGAGATATTTCCCGTGAATCATGTTGCCCCCTAATCTCTAGCTAGATTAGGCTGGGGGTTGCCTATTTATAGTGTAACTCTACTTTGTATCTCGTCAAGTTAACACTACACCTCTGACGATTGAAATTTTCTAGAATTGTTTTATAAATGATAATAAAGAGAATTTTGTTTTCATATTGAGTTGACACTACGTTTTTCATTGTCTTGAATCATATTTCAACAAAAGAGATAATGAAAACCAAAATGATATCATTTCCATTCAATATTGTTAATCTGAATACAAAAGTGAAAGCAATTGAAAGGAAAATGATACAAATTTATCCCTCCACCAAAAATAGCGCAAACCCTAAACATCGGGGCTCATCAATCTGAAAGACTTGAGTTTAGATTTCAGCGCTGATATATTTTCCTCGCGAGCCTTTCTGATGTCTTCAGTTATCTTGCTCTTGAGTTCCTCTTCACTAGGCGTTACTTCTGCAAGTTCTCGCCGAAGTTTATCGGCAGCAACAATCTCGTCGCAATAGCATTTGAAGAGTCCATCGCAATAACCAGCGAATCCTTTTAAAATCTCCACACCATCAGCTAGCAGAGCGTTTATCTGAGGGACTTCAACACCAGCTCGAGCAAGTTCTGCTGTAGTATCCCGGAGACCCACAGCGAGGTTGCCCATGTCCCTCTGTACTTGGGCATGTTCATCACGCAGGTGAGCAAGACGAGGTTCCGTTTCGGATAAACTCTTCTGAAGAACCTCTTGCTGTTGTGCCTTCGAAGCCTTGGCCTCAGAAAGAGCCCGATCCACTTCTGGGCCTATGTCGTCACGTTGCAGCATGGAGAGGAATTCCAGCTCATATTCCAAGATGATGAGACTCTCACGACAGTTCTCGGTCCATATTTTATCACCCTGATGCTTGATCTTAGCCAAGCATTCCAGCAAATGAGGTTCAAAAACCTTGTAACTTACGTCCCCGAGACTGACAACGTCAATGGTCATTTGCATCCAACGTTCCAATTGTTCGATGAGCTCCCTCAGTGTCTCAGAACTTGGGGGTGGAGCGGTCGGATAAACGAAGCAGTCCGCATAATCAGTGCGAGTAGAGGTGTGCGGGGCTTCAGATAAGAATTTTTTGATCATCTCTGACGTGGAGCCTAAGATATCCTCTTCCTGCTCACCGATTGTTGCTTCAAGACTTGGAGGAGCGGTGGGAGGCGTAATGTCCTCTCTATTTTCAGGAGACGCAACATGTGCTGATCGTATCGCGTCTCCCATCAATTTGGTCTTCTTTGAATTTTTGGCTACGACAGGCAGTCGTTTACGCACTCTCCTGTCATACTCGCCTTGTTCAGCAGCAGAAAGTGCCTTCTTACCCGATCTCAGAAGACGAGGTTCAAGAGCAGGCGATTCGGGAATTGGCTTTTCTTCGGGAGAGTCAGCAATCGGTGTTTCCTCTTCGATCTCCATAGGAGTTTCTTCCTTGGGAGGCTCGATGGCGGATAAATTCCTAGGAGCTTCAACAGCCCCAGATGCTTCTTGTTCGTAGGATAGATATTCTTCTACCCCCGGCAAACGAGTGCTGGAAGAACGACTCCTCGAACGATACAATTCCCGAATCTCACTTATGCAGGAGGTGTAAATATCATACCCCGTGACTTGGGAAACTTCTTCATACCAGCTGCGGAAATCAGCAACAGTGGAGCAGCCAGGCGGCGAATTGGGTAGAGTGAATTGCGCATGGGTTCCCTCGGCGGAAAAGAAGTACCATGCACGAGCTCCTTCATATAAATTCCCAATATGAGCCAATGCCGGGTTGGGATTGCCAACGTAAAGCTGGTCATATCCGAATTGCCTAGCGAACCGAGAAGGCACGTAAGGTTCAATAAAGCACTTCTCCCGCAAGCGGAAGACCAGGTAGCCCAACCTGATCATAAGAAGCCAGTTGAATGTGCCTTCTTCCAAAGAAGACGAGCCCTCAAAAAGCAAGTCCAGGAAGCGGGCATCCTTCACGTCAGCTCCGTTAAAATCAGGAGCACAACAGAAAATTCGGTAATTATCTTCCCGAGATAAGAATTGTCGAGCCCTGACTATGTAAGAATGAGTCCACGTGGCCGACTCTACTCTCTGTATGAAGGGGATGTAAGCATCAGCACTCTCCGATACTCCCGTCATCAAGGAGGGGCAATGCAGCACGAACCAGGCCACCAAGTACGTATACGGCACTGGTATGCGTGGCTGGGGGTTCTTCCCGGCTTTCTTCCTGGCAACCTTAACCATCGAGGCGCCGAGCAGATCAAAGGTTAACATCCTTAGGCCGTTTTGAATGCAGCCGACCATGGCAGTGAGGAGGCTCACGGGTCTCCCATGTGCCAGCAAAACAGCTGGATATATAACCTCAGCCAGGATCGCTTCTATTGGTCTCGACGGCACTACACACCGTTTCAACCAAACCATAAAGAAGCCTGCAAGTAGAGTCGTGTCAGAAATAGGAATTGTAGCCTGGTGGTGGAAACTTTCAAACTCAACACCAGCCTCAAAATCCTCCTCTACATGCTCTGTTTTGTAGATGGCACTAGAAGCCTTAATCCGAGCTTTGGCTTCTTTGGGAGAGATGGCTGCAATACGAGACACGGCTACATCTTTCCGGTTTAAATTCTGAAAGAGATATTCCGCCCACGTGGTATGCATGATGCCTCCCCCACGCGTCCCACAGATTTGAGCACATATGTGGAAGTGGCACATCAACTCCCAGAAAGTAGCATAAATTTCTGGGTGCGCCAACCTCAACTAAGAAAGCTCTTCGGTAGTAGGGATGAACTCTTCGTAGGGTGTTTTCCCAAGTGGCAATCCCGACACCGCTTGCATCTCATGAAGAGCAAAACCTAACTCTCCTGCAGGTGTGAAAAATATGCAACTGTCCGAGTTATATTTCTCCAACATAGAGAAGAAATTATGGAAGCTCTGCACAACTCCCCGTCGAGTAGCTAACACGGGAATTGTGAGACCCGATTGAGTGAGTGACTCCTTAAGCTCCTCAAGAACGAAGTCAATCATGCGGGTCCACCAACTTCCTTCTCCAGAACAAACCCACCCAGGGGATCTGAACGCTTGGGTAGAAAATTCACCCTGAGTCGCAAGGAACTGGCGAATGAAAATATTCGCTGGGCGTGGCATCTCCTGAACCAGTTCCTTCTTCTCAAATAAACCAGGTCTTAATCCCTTGAGCTGCCCTCCGATTTGTGTACGAGCCCGTCGACCAGATCCGAACGACACATTTTCCTTCTCTTTGACTATGTCAAAAGTCAGACTCCGACGACGGCTTGCATTCAAGAAGTAGGAGAGGGGATACATCCTCTTCATGTTTGGAAGGAAGAAGTAGCGATTATCAACTTTCCGCAATAACTTCGAGTCTTCTGCATGTACGAGGTGATCATCGATGGATATTCGATCTCCGAATATGAATGCCGGTTTGGGAAACTGAGCTTGGCCCGCAGGGGTCTCCACGTCTAAGTCGGTGATCAAGACTCTAAGAGTGGAACATCGAGGAGATATAATCATGTCTGTTCTCTCCGAGTCAGCGAAAGTACAAAGCGGAACTGTGTTTTGAAGACTGAAAGTTTCATTCACATCAGGTCCGCCAAGATACCCAAAATGATGCTCTTGTGAAAGCGGCACGTTTGGTAAAAGCACTGCACAATCAAAAAGCAGATGTTAGCAGCTATAAGCGAGCCATCGACATAAAGATAGAACCCCAAAACACAAAGGGTTTAAGTCTCAGGTCAAAATCACCAACGCGAGGGTCGAGTATCGCGTCAGAAATCACCAACGTGAGGGTCGAGCATCGCGTCAGAAAGTCTCAAACGCGAGGGACGAACCCCGTGTTGAAGAATTGGAACACGAGGGTCGGACCCAAAGGGTATCCCAACCCCGCGTTTTCATCTGATCAAAACGAGTCATCTTCCTCATTATCAAGAACCCATCTAGGGTTTTCAGAAAAACTTGCCAAAGCAAGTTCTTTTAGTCTGCACTTACCACGACAGGGAAGTCCTTGCGGCGGTGGAGACGACGACGAAATCCCCGCAGGAACAACAACACCGCCAGCGTCCTCAATCGACGGTGTTTCGGAAGTCGTTCCGGCGACTTTCTTAGAGCTTGAGCCCATCCTCCGTGGCGCCATCAGCACAGTGGATCGGAGAAGGCGTTTTCGAACGAAAAAGACGAAGTTCGTCGGAGATCTCGCCGAAGTCAAATGAGATTTCTCGTTCTTGGAAATAGCCGAAAGTAGAAAGAGTCGAATGACTCTTGATGTGACCACTCAGGTCTATTTATAACAACTGTTAAGTTGTTGAGATGGTTAGGGACTTTAAAAAGAATCCCAACCGTTTTTAAAAAAAAAAGTAAATCTTTTAAAGTCAGTTAAGACTTTAATCTCAACGCGAGGTTCACACCCGCGTTCAAACGCTGGGCTCAGACCAGCGTTTCATACTTCAAACGCGAAGGTCACCTTAGCGTTATAACTCTTCCAAATGAAGAGTCCATCTTCGATACTTAGCCTCTAAGTTCATGGGTTCTTTTCAACAGAGCGCGTTCAAAACTCTGTATCTCCTCAACTCATCAGATGGTCATTATCCTAACAGAGATTGAATCTAGTTATTATCACTATCAATATGATCATAACTCCTCTGTTAAAACTCACTTATCGATTCTCATCAACAGAACGATAAGTCCTCAAAATCACTCAGATTATTGTCAATTTATTAGCTCTCTCCAACAGGGCAATAAATAACCAGTTTATCAACTCCTTCCAGTGGGGTAATGAAACTACCTAAAATCTTGTTCAAATCCTAAGTATCATAAGTCATCACTCTGATGATAACAACACTTAGTGACTTTCCCCAGCAAGACACAAAAGGAATTTCACCCCCCACAGACGTCACGTTAAAATTACACCTCTGACAAAATCAAATTATCGATTCTCATCAATAGAACGATAAGTTATCAAAGTTGCTCCGATCGCAACACTTCTAACTTATCGACTCTCCCCAATAGAGCGATAAGTCCCTAAAATTGCCCCGATCGCAATATCTCTCGTCACGTTAAAATTACACCTCTGACAAAATCAACTTATCGACTCTCCCCAATAGAGCGATAAGTCCTCAAAGTTGCTCCGATCGCAACACTTCCAACTTATCGATTCTCATCAATAGAACGATAAGTCCTCAAAGTTGCTCCGATCGCAACACTATCAACTTATCGACTCTTCCCAATAGAGCGATAAGCCCTCAAAATTTCCCTGATCGTAATATTCCCCTTACCAAGTCAGGACTATATTTCTGGCACTTATGGACTTCTTTCAGTGTTTAACACCAAAATAACCCTAACAGTTGAAAATTTTCTAGAGTTATCTTACGACAGAAAATTTCTGAGTATTCTTTGTAATTTGTTGTCTAAAACCAAAACATGATAAATGCAAAGAACACTAAAAGATCAATATCACTTTTTATTCAAAAGCTAAAAGAAAGTGATACAAGACAAAACTTGTTCTTATCAAAAGAACATAAAAAAAAGATAGACTAAATTCACTCATGCATCAAGTCAAAAGCTGCAAGTTGAGTCTTGAGCTCAGCTAATTCTTTCTCGTGATTAGCTCGAACCATAGCTTCCGCCTTGGCCTGGAGTTCATCCGCACTCGGTGTGATGATGGCCGCCACTTTGTTCCTGGCCTGTTCTAGGGCTTGAGCCTGCGAATGATACTCCAAAGCACTGTTTTCATTCTGGGTGCTGAGGATATTGACGACGCCTTCTTCACGAGAAACTTCAGCCTTCAAGCGTAAGACTTCAGCCTCGGCTTCAACAAGTCTATCACGGAGCGAATTCAGAGAAGTAGTCGAGCGTTCTAGTTCTTCTCGCTTCTGAATATTACGCTCACGAAGCTCCGCAACCTGGCGCTCTTTTTCAGCTAAGTCCTGCTCCAGTGACTCCCGTTGTATCACTTCGGCAACTTGAAGATTAGCCAGAGTTGAAACAATTTGCGGCTGGAGGTCACTATGACCCATGGTCTCGAAGCGTTGTAATTTCTCCTCCAAACGGAGGATGATTTCTGAGCAGCGCTCGAACCATTGAGGTTCGCCCACACACTTAATATTGTTTAAGCCTGCTTCCAGGAGAGGTCGAAAGGAATTTAGGGTCCCTTGACCATTCATCAGAGACTCAACCACCGTCTTCGCAAGAGTGTTTAGATACACCAAAGATATCTGAAGGAACTTAGGTGCATTAGCAAGCCTGACGGTCGCACCTGAAGATACCCCTTCAGTAGCTGAGGTTGGTGCGTCAAGACGATGGCTAGTAGGCGATCCCGGTGCCGAAGCTGCAGAAGCAATCGAAATATTCAATTGCGAAGGGCTTGAGGTCAGGGCCATCAATGCCTTCGCTTGAGACGAGCTTGGCCCAGCCTCTGTCGGAGCAAGTGAGATCTTCATCACCGCTTTTGGTGAAGTGGCCACCACAGAAGAGTCATGTAAGGTTTGCTCCGACAAACGAGCCGATACCTGCACGGCCGGCTGCTCTGGAGGAGGAGTCGCTGCAGTGGTTTCAGGCAATGTAGCAGGAGGAGCAGTTACCTTGGGTGAGCCAGGTGTATGTTGCTCTTGTAAAGGGGCCGACGCCGGCGCAGATTCTTGCTCTAAAGGAGCAGCCGAAGTAGTCCCAGGGGTTGGCGAACCTGCACGAAAAAACGGTCGGAATGCGGAAAAAGCGTGCGGGATAAGGCGAAACAAACTAAGCTTACCGGTGAGATAAAAAGGCGTATAGCCAGATGCCTTATCAGACGGAGCCTTGGGAGCATCGTCAAAAAGAGTTATGTCTTCCATTGAATCGCGCTCCTCATCTTCTGCGTCGTCGCCCGGCAAGTTGCCAACTTCAGCACCTTCATCATCTTTATCTTCGTCAGCTTCACCGCCGATCGAGGAGCCTTCATAATCAACTCGTTCTTCGTCTTCTTGAGCAGCTGAAGACCAAGGTGATGGATTCTCTTCAAGACCCCTTGGTTCCGATACAGGAGACGGAGGAAGATCCATCACTGGAGCAGATTCTGCATCTGCAGTCATTAACTCATCCTCCTCGTCCTCAGGGGGATGATAAGAAGAAGCTTCGCCGGATAGGGCTGGCCCCTGGGAGCGAAGTCCAGTTTTATGTGGCAGGCCCGCCACAGATGACTCCTGTTGTTCTTCATCCACAGCAGCCCGGATGGCTTCAGCCATCAACTTGGGCTTTTGTTGGCCTTCAGGAGGAGGATCAACCAGCAACTTCCGACGAATCTGTTTGTCATACTTGCCGGTCTCATCCGCAGAGAGTTTTCTCTTCCCAGCTGCTCTAGTCACGGGGAGATTAACCGCTCGTTGCTCTTCCGGCTGAATAGGCTCAACTCCTTGTTCCTCTTCCTGCTCAGCAGGCTGGTTCTCAACGGCTAAGAAATCATTAATCCCTCTCAAACGGGACGTCTTTGACCCCCTCCTCAAGGAATACATGTGCCTGATCTCTTTCAGGCACGATGAATTTATGTTGTAATTGGGAATCTGCGACGCTGCGTGATACCAATTACAGAAGCTTATGGAGGTGTAGGAGTTGGCAGTTTTGTGGGGAAGCCTGAAAACGGCCTTGGTACAACCTGCTACAGAATAATACCAGGCCCTAGCTCCTTCATACAAGTTGCCCACGACCGATAGTTGAGGACGAGGGTTACCAACTTACACTTGGTCGTACCCAAACTGCCGGGCAAACCTATAAGGTTGGTAGGGCTCGACGAAGCAGTTGATGCCTTACCGGAAGACTAAGTAGCCTGGCCTGATGGAGAGAAGCCAATGGAAAACACCTCCGTTGAGCTGAGTGAATCCATTAGGGCCTGCTACGTCCTGATATTCCGCGCCATAGATACCACCCTCAAAATCGGGGAAACATCGGTAGATATGGAAGTTGGTGTCTCGCGTTAGGATTTGGCGAATCCTAACCATGTATCCCCCTTCCCAGTTCGTAGACTCTAATCTCTGCACGAATGGGATGAATGAATCTCCTGGGGCAGAAGCTGCACTCATCAACGAAGGGCAGTGGAGCACGTACCAAGCCATCAAATAAGTATATGGCATTGGCACCCTAGGATTGGGAGTCTTGAAAGTCTTGCGACCCTCGGACTCCACTTCTGTAGTGTCAACAAAGTCCGAAGTCAACTCCCGCAATCCAAATTGTAGACAACCCACCATAGCACTGAGGAGGCTCACAGGCCTCCTATGGGCTAGAAGGACGGCGGGGTAAATCACCTCAATAGCGAGAGCATCGATCGGCTTGGTCGGGACGACGCACCGCTTGAGCCACAGCATCAAATACCCGGCCAAAAGCGCCGTATCAGAGATAGGGAGCAGAGCTTGGTAATGAAAACTCTCGAATTCTGTATGGGCCGGGAAAACATCTTCCTTGGCCTCATTGGTGTAGTGGGAGGTAGCATCATCAATCCTAGCCTGAACCTCCTCTAAAGTGCTTGCAGGCAATCGGGTCACTAAGCCTCCCTTATTGCCCAAGTTCTAGAATAGATATTCCGCCCAAGACACCTGTTTAATGCCGCTTCCGCGGGCCCCCGTCAGCTGCATACAGATGTGGAAGTGACACATGACTTCCCATAAAGTGTCATAAACCTCGGGGCTGGCCTTCTTTAAAAGTTGGAGCTCCGCCGATCCCGGAACAAATTCTTCATACGGTAAATCTCCAAGAAGAAGACCTGAGACTTCGTGTATCTCGTGAAGAGCGAAGCCTAACTCCCCCACAGGAGTGAAAAAAGTGCAAGTATCAGGGTTATACTTCTCCAGTATGGAGAAAAAGTGAAAGTGGCTCTGAACGATTCCAAACTTAGTGGCCCGCACAGGAACCTTCAAACCAGCTTGGGAGAGAGGCGCATCCAGTTCGTCCAAAACAAACTTGGTCATCCGGGTCCACCACCCTGACACTGGAGAATGAACCCAGCCAGGAGTTCTAAATCCTTGCGAGGGAAACTCCCCTTTCTTCTCTATAAACCTCCTGACAAAAGTCTTCGCTGGACTAGCCACCTCGCCAAGGGGATACTCTTTAGCAAACAAACCTGGTCGTAAAGCAGTCACTTGTCGACCATAACCTGCCGAGCGGACCCCGTGGAAAGTCAAATTTCCAAGAGCAACCCTATCTTGATCCTTAACTAGGGACCAATCCATGCGCCTGGGGACGGATGCACATTGGAAATAAGATATGGGGAACATTCTCTCCATGTTGAGCAGGAAAAGGTTGCGGTCCCTAACTTTCCGCAGCCACTTATAGTTTCCGTCATAAGCGGTGTCGGCATCAAAGTCAACGAAGTCCCCGAAGAGGTACCCAGGTTTGACTATTGGCTTACGGTTTGTGTGCTCAAACTTAGCGTCCGTAACCAATGTCCTAAGAGTTTCGGGAGAAGCTTTTGTGACTAACTCCGCCCGACTCTTATCGCTAATTCTGAAGACTGGGAGTTCTTGGCGCGAGTTGAATGTCATGTTCATGTCCACGCCACCTACATGTCCAAAATGGTGGCGAAAAAGAAGAGGTTCGCTGGTATGACGCACTGCAAAACGAAGAAAAAATCAGCTAAGTCAAAAGCAAAGCCCAGACGCGAAGGTCGACACCCGCGTCAACTAAGTTCAAACGCGAAGGTTGAACCTCGCGTCAGAAAAGTCAGACGCGAAGGTCGAACCTCGCGTCAGAAAAGTCAGACGCGAAGGTCGAACCTCGCGTCAGAAAAGTTAGACGCGAAGGTCGAACCTCGCGTCAGAAAATTCAGACGTGTAGGTCGACCCTCGCGTCAGGAATCTGAGACGCGAAGGTCGAACCTCTCGTCAAAAATACCAAACGACGGAGTCCAGCCCCGCGTCATCTGAAACGAGTTTCCTCGTTGGATCCAAAGATCAAAACTTGCCGAAGCAAGTTCAACGACCACGAAGGCCATGCTTACCACCGATCAAAGGAAGGTGAGGCGGCATGTTCGCCTGAGCGGCAGCGCCGCCGGCCGGCGCTGATGATGCCGACTCTCGAGCCGCAGCGGCGTCAGATCGAGGAGGACAAGGAGCGTCGGATTTCTTGGGTGCCATGAGATCTCGTCGGAGGAGATGAACAGTTCTTCGCCGGAGAAGAGAACGAAGATTTTCGTTGGAATTTCAAGAAGAGTCGAATGACTCTGATTTGACCTAAAGCGGTCTATTTATAGACAGCTGGACAGGCTGTCAAATCGTAACGAACGGGATTCGAGGTCAGAATCCCGCCCAAACCGACCTTCGCGTTCGGGTCGGTTGAAATTCCCAAACGCTGAGCTCACCCACGCGTTCCAATTCTCAAATGCATAATTTGTTTATGCATTGGATTACTATAATGGCAGCTCTTCAACTACCAAGGCTATGATACGGCCCCAGATAAATAAGAGCTAGCAGCAATCATCAAGGCGACCAAAGCCGAGGAGAAATAGGCGACTCCGCAGGGGAGTCTATTGAAGAAGCACAGATAGATTACAGTCAACAACATTGAAATTATCTGGCTCGATCAGACGAAGTGAGTAATCAGTTCACTAGATTTTGGGATCCAAAGTATTCCGAAAATTCGTCTCAGTCAACCGGAACTTTCGAAAACTTTGGAGGGGGTTCTGTAGGCTGTCTAAAAATCACAATGGATAGCTGATTAAAACAAGCCCTGATAACGGAAGTCACAATCAAACGACTTCCACGATCACCGCAAACACGACCTCATTTCTGAGATGATTGATCTTGATGGCTGCGACAACAGCATGACTAATAGAGATGCTGATGAGCAATGTAATGATTTTAGAAATAAAAGGTTGGACTTAGTTGGTGAATTGCTTGGTAGAGAGCTGTGGGCAAATATTCGCCTAAAAGACACTATGGATGTTGATTCCCGTCTAAGCTCCTACAACGAAAGCTATAATCAAATAGCTTTCGGGTCGATAAACGAAGAAACTGCAAATGGAGGCCTTTTCACATAGATCGAGAAGAGTTACAATTCGACGACACTTCCGACAACTGATGGAAACTCTATTCAGCAGTCTTCACAATCTACAGTGAAGGTTACAATTTGACGACTTTCACAGCTAAAGCGAGGATTACAGAACAACGGTCTTTGCAACACCTTACAGAAGAAGTTACAAGTCAACAAACTCCTTCTAAAACGCGGAAGTCATCCCCGCATCACAAATATGGAAGTGCAGGCGACCCCCGCGTTTCCAAGTCACAACTCAACGTGAGCGACCCTCGCGTTCATAAGGGTTCAACTCATACCGACCCCCGCGTTTTCAAGCAAGGAACAAATCAAAACGCGAGCGACCCTCGCGTTCATCAATGTTCAGCTAACACCGACCCTCGCGTCACAATTCTAAGACACGAAGTTGGGTTCTGAACGCCAGAGTGGGCGTTTGACTTGTTCAAACACAAGTCGAACGGTTCCAGAACCGTTTATCCCACGTTCTGAGGGATTTTCGCCCACGTAGGAGCGGATATAGGGGTCAGTTACAACCCCTTATCCCCATATAAAACTCAACAAACTCGACTGAGTTAGGAGAGAGCAGGCTGGCTCGTGAGAGGTTGAAGAGTGGAATCAGGAGTTAGCAGCTGAAGGAAACTCTGGAGGATCTCAACCATCCTGGTTCGGTGATTCAGCAACCGCAGCAAAATCCTTAGAGATAGGATTTTCGAATCGATCTCAGAAGATCAAATATGAGAAGATTCTTCAACAACAGAATACAGCTTGATCATTAACCGAATTTTCGGATCTAATAACTCTATCTACAGAGTTTAAACTCGTTCAGAGTTCTTAAACTCATTAAAGAGTTACGTATAAAACTTCCTATAGAAGTTCATCGTTCCCACGAGATAAGAGACGGTCGGATCGTCAACGGAGAGCAAGTTCGATGCAAGCAATCGAAGGAGGCACTCCATCTCTACCAAGAAGAATCCCGTTTTAAACAAAGGAGAAAACCATATTCGTTTTCTTCTCTTTTGTAATCAAGTTGTAACCGAGATCAAAGGAATCAATTCAAATTTTCTTTATTCTCTTCTTTACGATTTTTCCTACATACAAAAGATGGCGACTCCGTTTGGGACTAGCTTCTCCGATGAAGAAGTGGTGGCGCAATCCGACGTCCATCTCACGGGAACTACTGTAGAAACTCTCGTCGTGGAGTTTGATCAAGCAAAATATGAGGAAGCATTATCCTCTGGATCGCTTAGCCCCAAGGCTAAGCACGATGTACGCAAGACCTCCAAGAAGGTCAATTCTGTTGTCGAAGTGCCGAAGAAAGCCCTCTCCTTCGGCCAGGAACTCAAGTTGGCTCTGCAGGCGGAAGATCCCACCTCCGCGTCAGCCCAACGTGCTTCGGGCCACAAACGGCCTTTGGAAGAGACGAGTCCTGTGAACGTCAATGACGTTGCTGCTAAGGCTTTGAGACAAGCTAAAAAGAACGCTGCTCGCCGACGGAGAAGATCCATACGACGAGCACACTTACGAGAAAGCCGATTGTTAACCCAACGCGAACATCGCGTTACTGAAAATCCAACCGAGCCTAGCGTTCCCAAAGAAGAACGCTCACTGCTTGGCAATGAGCCCGACTACGAACCTAGGCTGATACAGCTCAAACGCGACCCTGAGTGGCGCGTTGTTCAATCAAAACGCAGCCCTCAGAAGGGAGCTGTCAAAACTAAACGCGCCCCTCAGGGGCGCGTTCCAATTGAACATGGCTCTCAGGAGTCTGTCTCACAAATTAAACGCGACCCTCAGGTGCGCGTTCAA
This sequence comes from Asparagus kiusianus, assembly GCA_022839385.1. Lineage (NCBI taxonomy): Eukaryota > Viridiplantae > Streptophyta > Magnoliopsida > Asparagales > Asparagaceae > Asparagus > Asparagus kiusianus. The sequence goes on along the minus strand of BQKN01018735.1, from coordinate 885 downwards.
ACGAAGCGTAACTCTCAGGAGTCCGTTTCACCAACCAAACGCGACCCTCAGGGGCGCGTTCAACCAAAACTCGACCCCCAGAGGTCAAGTTCTTCATTTAAACGCAGGCCTCGGCCTAGTGTTTACAAATCTCAACGCGACCCTCGCGTTATGTCTCAAGAACGCGATCTTCAAGGGGTCCGTCAGGTTCAAAAAGGTCAGCGTGGCTTTAAAATTCACGTTCGACAAGAACCAACCTCACCCACCCAAGGGCAGGGGGTTCCATCTCCACCTCCTAGCCCGGGGAAAGTTTCCTCCCAAATTCCTGACTTACGGGAATTATTGTCGAGAGGAAAATCAACAGCACAAGCAGCTCACTCATGTCAATGTGAG
>BQKN01018732.1:2795-14155 GCA_022839385.1 Asparagus kiusianus | reverse complement strand
TTAAAAGTGTCGTTTGTAAATGAAATTCTATGTCATAGTTCTGCTTTTTTTTACTAGTGGATTAGTTTATTCAAGAGTTTTTCAATAAATCTGTTGATTAAAAATCATGAGATGTGTAGATGTCAAAGATAATAAGTCATTTCTTTTTTTTTTTACCACCCTTACTTTATAGTTGATGAATCCAAAACTTTCAATTGAACTGATTCTTCTTTAAATATCCATTTTCACTATCATTTTTTTTTTACTTAAAACTTAAAAAAAAAGAACCTTAGGTAAGTACTTTATAAACATACGCATAAAAATAAGATATTCCATTTAGCTCTTCCATGTCTACTCTAACTAGTTATTTCGGTTTTTTACTAGCGGCTTTAACTACAACTTCCGTTCTATTTATAGGTCTGAACAAAATACGACTTATTTGAAATTAATTGAATGAACAACTTCAAAAATATTTCTGTCGGCTTCTTTTAGAGGTGTCAATTTAATTGACATTTTTTGATTATTGAGATTCCTGGGAAATTCCGATTAATATTTAGAGATAGATATTACCTTTCTTTTTTTTTGTCAAACGAATTTAAATGATTGAAGTTTTTCTATTTGGAATCGTTTTAGGTCTAATTCCTATTACTTTGGCTGGATTATTTGTGACTGCATATTTACAATACAGACGTGGTGATCAATTGGACTTTTGATTAATTAAAATATTGTTTTATTTTATTAACCTCCTGGGGATTAGAGAAAGAGGATCGATTCTAGATTACTTTTTATTTGTCTAATTATAATTCGTGAATTCACTTCGACTTACCAAGAATAGAATCACGCTCTGTAGGATTTGAACCTACGACATCGGGTTTTGGAGACCCACGTTCTACCGAACTGAACTAAGAGCGCTTTCTTATCACAATAGATAGATAAGATTGTTGTTTTTTGTAACATAAAACTCTATCTACATACTGTATGCATACGATATCGATTATATCGAGTATCATAAAAAAGGAGAGATTCTGTAATGTCCAATTTCAACAAATTCCTACTGACTTCTTAGAGTAAAAGTAATTAGGTAGGGATGACAGGATTTGAACCCGTGACATTTTGTACCCAAAACAAACGCGCTACCAAGCTGCGCTACATCCCTTTTTTTAATTCAATTGGTTACAATAGTCTAATTGTAAAGAATCCTTGTATTGTTTTCCACATTCCGAGTTATTTACTAAAAAATGACAATATTTTTCTTGCCATGCTATGTCTTGTTTTTGATCTCATATCATATAAAGTATTTAGATATTTATCTATCTGATATCTGAAAAAACCTGTCGTATCGTGAATGCTCAGTTCTGTAGTTCTATTATTTTTATTAAATAATATCTTATCTACTGGATCTTTGGCCATTTTTTTTTTAGCTTATGGATTTCGTTTACAAATCCAAGTGATCCTTGACTATCTATATATATATTTGCTCATAGACTAGACATGTATTACCTTTATTTTGTACATTAAATAAATTAAGAAGGAGCACTTTCAATGCAAAATCTAAAAACATATCTTTCCGTAGCACCGGTACTCAGTACTCTATGGTTTGGGTCTCTAGCCGGTCTATTAATAGAAATCAATCGTTTTTTCCCGGATGCATTGACATTCCCCTTTTTTTCATTCTAGTTATTAACATAGGATAAGGGGTAATGAAGATTAGAGAAAGAATCCATTTTCTGTGACTAATACCCCCCTTTATTTTCATTCGAGTCTTAACTTAAGTTTTGATGAAGTTGAATATACTTTATCTTCTTTATTGCCCTATTTTAAAATAGGGCAATAAAGAAGATAAAAAAAGGCGGGATAGAAAGAACAAGGTGAGTTTAGCATAAGAGTATTATACATGATACTTAAAAAAAAAATCACTTTAAAAGGAATACTATATGTAACTTTTTAGTTATAAAATTTTTGAATACGTTTAATATATAAACTTTTATTACTCTATTGATTGTAACGACCTTTTTTTTAATTTTAGTTCGACTTAGCATACATCTATCTTTTTGATTTTCCTTTCGGGTCGAGAATAAAAAAATTGTTTGAATAAAAAAAAAGGAGGTTCATGGCTAAGGGGAAAGATGTCCGAGTAAAAGTTATTTTGGAATGTAATAGTTGTGTTCGAAAGAGTCTTAAAAAGAGTTTTAATAAGGAATCAAGGGGCGTTTCCAGATATATTACTCAAAAGAATCGACATAATACACCTAGTCGGTTAGAATTTAGAAAATTCTGCCCCTATTGTTACAACCATACAATTCATGGAGAGATAAAGAAATAAAATAGATCGAACCGAACGTCGGGCTATCATCCTTTCAATTCAATGAAGGGTCCAAAACAAAAAAATTATAATATATTATTTACTATACTTTTTTTTTATTTTTTTTTTTTTTTATAAATTATAAAAAAAAAAAAAATAAAAGAGAAATAAACAAACCAAATCCTATTTCGGCTGGACCTAAAAAAATTAGAATTAAAATTAAGAAGTAGGATTTTGGGTAGAAGGCAGAAATGAACCAAACTATGGATAAATCCAAGCGACCCTTTATTAAATCCAAGCGATCTTTTCGTAGGCGTTTGCCCCCGATACAACCGGAGGATCGAATTGATTATAGAAACATGAGTTTAATTAGTCGATTTATTAGTGAACAAGGAAAAATTTTATCTAGGCGAGTAAATCGATTAACTTTGAAACAACAACGATTAATTACGATTGCTATAAAACAAGCTCGTATTTTATCGTTGTTACCTTTTCTTAATAATGAGAAACAATTTGAAAGAAATGAATCGACTACTAAAACTTATAGTTTTAGAACCAAAAAGAAATAAAAAAAAAAAAATAATAATAATAGACTTTTTCTTTATTTAATTGATAATAAGAATGGAGTTGAATAAAAAAATAAAAAAAGGAATCTGAACTCAAACACGAATTACCGCTTTATTCTAAAAAAACCCAAGACTCCCGATTTTTTTTCGTATCGTAACATAAAAAAAATCGTAAAAAATCTTTTTGACTCCCGGAGAATAAACTCCGGGTAATTTCATTTAAATCATTTCGGAGCATTTGTTCGAATCTTATTTTTTTATGATATCATTTGAAATCATATAAAGACAATTCCGATTTAATATAGCTATTTGTGCAAGTACTTTACGATTAAGAAGCAACTGTTTCTTGTACAGATCATTTAAAAATTGACTATAATTATAGTATACCCCCTTTTCGCGAATTACTGCGTTTATCCGAGTGATCCATAAACGACGAAAATCTCTCTTTTGCCTATCTCTATCCCTATGAGCCGAAATTAAAGCTCTTATTTTCTGTTGAGCAATGGTTCGGGTAAGTCTTGAATGAGCCCCTCGAAAGGTTGATGCAACTAAACGCATTTTTGTTCTACGTCTCCGAGCTATATATCCTCGTCTAACTCTAGTCATTGAATAAATAAAACTTTGATGAATAACTAATTGATTTTCTTTCGTTGAGTTATTCTTTTCTCCCCTCCTGGTCTATTAATAACAAAACAGATTTTTCCAATGTATAAAAAAAAATCCCAATGGTTTTTGCTGCTATAACCTTCCCAACCACGATTTTTTTTCGACATTTAGTCTTGAAACAAGACAAAAAACTAATAAGAAATAAATTTTATTAATATATCAAATACAAATAAAAGTCAATAACTGAAAAGTAAAAATTCAATTTCAATATAGTTAAAATAAATAAAGATAAAGAAAAAATAAATAGTGGGTTCCTTCGTTTCTATGGTTCCTTCTTAAACGGTGCGGTCCTCTCTATACACCGGAGCCTCTTACTTCATTTATGATAACTTGTACAGTTCAAACTTTTTTTGGCTCTACCCATGAATTATCCAGTAATAGATCTTTCACAATTAGATCCATCTATACAGTAACAGTATTTTTTTTTGAAGGTTAGCTAAATAGCTGACCCGATTAGTCCGTTCTTGCAAATAAAGAAAGCATAACATAATTTATTTCTCTTAAATAAAGGATTCCCTGCTAAATGGATAACGTTAACGTTACCAATGGGAATTTTTTATTTATTTACACTAATAGAAACCATAAATTTCATACACAATAGATGATATAGATTTTTTTTTAGAGAGTCACTTGAGTTTTTCCATTTTATCCTATTCATCCGTACGGATCATTGATATTGGAAAAATCTTTTATTTTAATTTGCTTTTGTTCCAGCTCATAATCTGAACGAGTCACACATACACCCTAGTACATGTTCCTCGGCGCTGAGGGCATCCCCGAAGAGCGGGGGATTTCGTGACATTTCTTATTGGCTGTCTTGTGTTTCTAATAAGTTGTTTAATAGTTGGCATGCTGTATGATATACATAATGAGCTGGTTTAGATCAATCTTAACCGAATGCATTTCTAGTTAATAGAATCTTAAGAGAAATTCAGTGACAAGATAAAATTTAAAACTAAAATGTTTAACTATTTTTATTTGTTTTATTCGACTGCTACAAGATCAACAATTCCATGAGCTTGGGCTTCTGTTGCTGACATAAACACATCCCTTTCCATATCTTCGGATACAACCCATACGGGTTTGCCCGTTCTTTGTACATAAACCCTAGTGAGGGTTTCGCGCAATTTCAAGAGTTCCTCCGCTTCCAAGATAAATTCTCCCGTTTGAGCCTCGTAAAAAGAGCTAGCAGGTTGATGAATCATTACCCTGATGGTATACCTTAAAAGGGGTTGCTTTAGCTCGCGCGACGAGGCGAAGAGAAAAATACAGAATAAAATATATAATTGAACAACCGTACATGCATTTTTTTCGCATTGCATACGGCTTTATAATGGAATTGACTTTTTTCCGCGCAAGAAAGAAAAAAAATAGGATCGATCCGATCACGATCAGTAAATGATCCAATTACCACCCTTCTTTTCGGAGGAGTTTCAAAATACTATGATGGCTCCGTTGCTTTATATTTATTTCGTCTATAATTCAGCAATCCCAAAGTTTCTTTTTGATCCGAAAACTAAAGAAAAAGACTTTTTTTTTACTCTTTCAAACAGAATTTTTTTTTTAAGAGTCTTTTGGTATGAAAAAAGTTTGTGACGCTGAAACAGACTCCCCATAAAAAAATCGAGAAGATTTTTCATCTCATACTACCCCTTCGATACATAATCTAATGTTTTGAAAAAAAAAATAGAGAAACAATTTTATCATATCGAATTAAAAGTGCCATGCTATTATTACTTAATTTTAAATATCGTGAAGGCATAGTATTCTTTTTTCTCTCAAATAAAAAACTCATTGGCGCTAAGCGTGAGGGAATGCTAAACGTTTGGTAATTTCTCCTCCGACCAGTATAAAAGATCCCATTGAAGCAGCTAACCCCATACATATTGTATGGACATCTGGTCGCACAAATTGCATAGTATCATAAATAGCTACTCCAGGTATTACCCAGCCGCCAGGAGAATTTATAAACAAATACAAATCTTTGTTATCAGCTTCGATACTGAGATATACCATAAGACCAATAAGTTGATTCGAGATTTCGCTATCGACCTCTTGGCCTAAAAAAAGTAATCTTTCGCGATAAAGTCGGTTGATTAGGATAAAATGGCATCCCTTAGAAACCGTACATGCACCGTTTTATGCATACGGTTCAAAAAAATCAATGTGGAGATTCGATTCGTTTTTCATTTTGTTAGAGGTTTAAAAAAAAAATGATTATAATTTAAAATAAAAAGTTTTTTTATATTCTAGTTTTCAAGAAATATTACTTTTTGTACCTTTACCCAATTACTCATAATAAAATTATAAAAAAACTCGCCTAAAAAAAATACACTTTACTAAACTTATCGAACTGCCTTTTCATTGATGGATCAATTCATCGAGATCCAATCCAAATCACGATGTCATTTTCTTGTTCGTGAATGGGCCTTTTTAATTCTTTTAGGTTTATGCTCTACTCCGGGTAAAGATCTGCCCGATTTATATTTGCACATATAGGACAAATTTTTCCAATACCACATGTGTGTTTTTTTTTTTTTTTATTTTTTCGTTTGTCAAATTTAATATTCAACATATTTATTACTTTATTCGGATGATTAAAATTGAAATTCCGTTTGTTTATTTTATATTTGAATTTAAAATAAAAACCGTTAATTATTAGTTAAAAGTAAAAGTAATTAAAATGTATAATACAAGTAGTAATCTTCAATATATTCCCAATTGGAATGGGTTTTTTGATAAACGGAGCCTGGATACTTCATTTTTTTGGTCCAACCGAGCCAACCATAAATTATTCGAATTTATAATGTTAATCTGAATCCCCCTAAAACTCAAAAAAGTATTTTATTGCCTTTCACGCTCCAAATTTTTTATGATTTAATCAATATTTCTTGGGCGAAAGAGAGGATATCTCAATCGGGAGAGAAAACGGGGAAATACCATATGACCCAATATATCTGACAAGTCGCACTATACGTCAACCCAAGATGCATCTTCCTCTCCAGGACTTCGAAAGGGAACTTTTGGAACACCAATAGGCATTAAATCAAAGAAAAAATGAAGTACTATGGTTCACTTTAATGTGAAAACGTAATAATAGAGTTATTGTCTTCATAAGATTCACTTTGACATCATATATTATGCATAGATTATAAAAGTTTAGTTTAAAATGAAAACAGAATAGAATAAATAAAGAAAATTTATTAGGAATATAGCCTGCCAATAATCACCAAATATCAAAGTATTTAATGATACAAGATGGTATCAACTTCCCATTGCGTATTGATACTTATCGGATATAGAATAGATTTGTTTCTCGTTGTTCCTACAAACATAATTGTTCTATTATTACCAACAGAATAGAACAAACCTGAACCCTTGTTCCGAGATAATCCATCGAACAAAGGGGGTCCATTGTATAATCATAGTTTTTTCTAATGCAATAAAGTTACATAGTGTCATTTTTCTTTGATTAAAGGGGTATTTCCATGGGTTTGCCTTGGTATCGTGTTCATACTGTCGTATTGAATGATCCCGGCCGGTTGATTTCTGTCCATATTATGCATACAGCTCTGGTTGCCGGTTGGGCTGGTTCGATGGCTCTATATGAATTAGCAGTTTTTGATCCCTCGGATCCCGTTCTTGATCCAATGTGGAGACAGGGAATGTTTGTTATACCTTTCATGACTCGTTTAGGAATAACCAATTCGTGGGGAGGTTGGAGTATTACAGGAGGGACTATAACGGATCCGGGTATTTGGAGTTACGAAGGTGTGGCTGGAGCACACATTGTGTTTTCTGGTTTGTGCTTTTTAGCAGCTATTTGGCATTGGGTGTATTGGGATCTAGAAATATTTTCTGATGAACGGACAGGAAAACCCTCTTTGGATTTGCCTAAGATTTTTGGAATTCATTTATTTCTTTCCGGAGTGGCTTGCTTTGGTTTTGGCGCATTTCATGTAACAGGTTTGTATGGTCCCGGAATCTGGGTCTCTGACCCTTATGGACTAACTGGAAAAGTACAACCTATAAGTCCAGCATGGGGTGTGGAAGGTTTTGATCCTTTTGTTCCAGGAGGAATAGCCTCTCATCATATTGCAGCAGGGACATTAGGCATATTAGCAGGTCTATTCCACCTTAGTGTCCGTCCGCCCCAACGTTTATACAAAGGATTACGTATGGGTAATATTGAAACCGTTCTTTCGAGTAGTATCGCTGCTGTCTTTTTTGCAGCTTTTGTTGTTGCCGGAACTATGTGGTATGGTTCAGCAACGACTCCGGTCGAATTATTTGGCCCCACTCGTTATCAATGGGATCAGGGATACTTTCAGCAAGAAATATACCGAAGAGTAAGCGCTGGGCTAGCCGAAAATAAAAGTTTATCAGAAGCTTGGTCGAAAATTCCTGAGAAATTAGCTTTTTATGATTACATCGGCAATAATCCGGCAAAAGGAGGATTATTTAGAGCGGGCTCAATGGACAATGGCGATGGAATAGCTGTTGGATGGTTAGGACACCCCGTTTTTCGAGATAAAGACGGACGTGAACTTTTTGTACGCCGTATGCCTACCTTTTTTGAAACATTTCCTGTCGTTTTGATAGATGGGGACGGAATTGTTAGAGCTGATGTTCCTTTTAGAAGAGCGGAATCTAAGTATAGTGTTGAACAAGTAGGTGTAACTGTTGAGTTCTATGGTGGTGAACTCAACGGAGTCAGTTATAGCGATCCCGCCACTGTAAAAAAATATGCTAGACGTACTCAACTGGGTGAAATTTTCGAATTAGACCGTGCTACTTTGAAATCGGATGGTGTTTTTCGTAGTAGTCCAAGGGGTTGGTTTACTTTTGGACATGCTTCCTTTGCCTTACTCTTCTTCTTTGGACACATTTGGCATGGGGCTAGAACCTTGTTCAGAGATGTTTTTGCTGGTATTGACCCCGATTTGGATGCTCAGGTAGAATTTGGAGCATTCCAAAAACTTGGAGATCCAACTACAAGAAGACAAGGAGTCTAATACAAGATTTTTTCCTATATTTTTGTTGTGATTTGACATAAGATACTAAAAAAATCTTGATTAGAATCATCGTCCTTTTTTTTTATCATTATCGGGAAAATAATCTCGAGTAAACAGGTATGGAAGCTATAATTGTAAACCACAATCAAATCTATGGAAGCATTGGTTTATACATTTTTATTAGTCTCGACTCTAGGGATAATTTTTTTCGCTATCTTTTTTCGGGAACCTCCTAAAGTTCCAACTAAAAAGGTGAAATGATTTCTCATTAGCTCAATTGACGTAATGAGCCTTCTGATATTGGAAGGCTCATTACGTCAATTAGCAATTAGTCCCCGTGTTCCTCGAAAGGATCCCTTAATTGTTGAGAGGGTTGCCCAAAAGCGGTATATAAGGCATACCCAGTAAAACTTACAAGTAAACCAGATATAAAGATGGCGACTAGGGTTGCTGTTTCCATTATTATAAAATTTCAAGACCCCAATGGATCTATGATCAAATCATTTATTTACAATGGAATCGTATACAAAGTCAACAGATCTCAATAAAAAAAAATAGGATTTATGGCTACACAAACCGTTGAGGGTAGTTCTAGATCTCGTCCAAAACCAACTAGCGTAGGGGTTTTATTGAAACCGTTGAATTCGGAATATGGTAAAGTAGCTCCCGGCTGGGGAACTACTCCGTTGATGGGAGTTGCAATGGCTTTATTTGCAATATTCCTATGTATTATTTTGGAAATTTATAATTCTTCCGTTTTATTGGATGGAATTTCAATGAATTAAATCCACAAGAAAAGGGAAGGCAAAAAAACCAAAAAGTTCTATCCTTAAATAAAAAAAATTTTTAGGGCTACGATTTTTATTTGTAACGCTCGTTTTTGGTAGTTCGATCGCGAAATTTCTTTCTTTCTGTATTTCCGGAATATGAGCGTGTGACTTGTTATAATTGATCCTATTGATAGTACAGAGAACGAGTCTGCCATCTTATCCTGATAGAGATGGTTCTATTTCGTCGGATATTTTTTTATCTGGAACACGGAATAGTTAAAGAAGAAATCTTTGAACTATGATTCATATTTCTTTAATATAAGATTCAGACCTCGCGATCGGATTCAATCAATTTTGGCCTTTTCAAAAAAAGAACTTATTAATGCCTAGAATTTTTTATTATTTAAATAATAAACACACAACTTTTTTTGGTATTTTTATTCATTCTACCTCGCCTATTAATTGAATAAGTGATAATCCAATGGTTCTTACTCAAGCAATCTTTGGGCTTAACTTTTAGAGTTTACTGAGTCATCGTGGTTATAGTATGAATCTGGTGTTTCAATCAATTCATAGGGTCTTAACAAGAAAAATTCCTATCACTGATAAAAAAGACGTATTATACAAATACAAAAATAATAACAAATCGAAGACAAAGAAAAAATAGGAAAAGAGAATATTCAAGAGGCCGGTAGTAACAATTAACAGAAAAATGGGTGAGCCGACTTGATATATTGGCATTATCACCGCAAAGACAAAAAAAGAGATTAAGAAGCTTTAACCTTTAGTTAGGTGTGTTTGCTTGAGCCGTACGAGATAAAAGTCTCCTATACGGTTCTTAGAGGGGGATTTTTAGCGCTTTACCTATCTCAATAAAGTCTATGATTGGTTCGAAGAACGTCTCGAGATTCAGGCGATTGCAGATGATATAACTAGTAAATATGTTCCTCCTCATGTCAACATTTTTTATTGTCTAGGAGGAATTACGCTTACTTGTTTTTTAGTACAAGTAGCTACGGGTTTTGCTATGACTTTTTACTATCGTCCAACCGTTACCGAAGCTTTCGCTTCGGTTCAATATATAATGACGGAAGCTAACTTTGGTTGGTTAATACGATCAGTTCATCGGTGGTCGGCAAGTATGATGGTTCTAATGATGATCCTGCATGTCTTTCGTGTGTATCTTACCGGTGGCTTTAAAAAACCGCGCGAATTGACTTGGGTTACAGGTGTGGTTCTGGCTGTATTGACCGCATCTTTTGGTGTAACTGGTTATTCCTTACCTCGGGACCAAATTGGTTATTGGGCAGTAAAAATTGTAACCGGTGTACCCGACGCTATTCCTGTAGTCGGATCGCCCTTGGTAGAGTTATTACGTGGAAGTGCTAGTGTGGGACAATCCACTTTGACTCGTTTTTATAGTTTACATACTTTTGTATTGCCTCTTCTTACTGCCGTATTTATGTTAATGCATTTTTTAATGATACGTAAACAAGGTATTTCTGGGCCCTTATAGAATAAAACAAAGGGTATATCATAGATATTTGTAATTTCTCATTTTTTATTTGGGGAAAGAACAAAAGTATTTCATTGCTACATGTATGGATTATTGAAACCAATAATCCATGTATTTGGACATTTTCCTTCAACTTCTAATTTCTAATATTGTATTTAGTTATTTAACATACAATTAGTTGAAGGTAATTTTCCGAAAAAAAAATGGATTATGGGAGTGTGTGACTTGAACTATTGATTAGGCTGTGCAGGTATAGGCCCCTTTCTGCCACATTGAAATTCATAATTTAATGTGTCTTTTGTCCAACCACCGTATAAGTAAGTCCTATACAGAGGATAGGCTGGTTCGTGTGAAGAGAATTTATTCTATGATCAACCCTGAATCATGTCAACCATGAACAGGCTTCGTAAAGTCCAGTCGAATGTGTTATTTTAGATAATATAATCTAAAATTTTTTCTTTTTTTTTTTTTTTTTTATATTATAAATTATAAATAAATTCTTACTTTGATTATTATTATATTATAGATTTAAAATAGTTTGAATAG
>BQKN01018719.1:409-12712 GCA_022839385.1 Asparagus kiusianus | reverse complement strand
TGTATCCATCAAAAATGTTAGGTTGGTATACTTTGTTGACCCTAATTAGTAGCAACTTGCTATATTTTCATACTCTAATGATAACATGTAACATGGTATATTAAAAGGAACATGGTGACAACAAATCCTTCTTTTTTATTATTATTATTATTTTATTATTATTTGCCCGAGTAAAATTTTTGGCAAAATCACCTCATGATAAGTTACATGTATTTTACATGGCTTAATTGGACTGAAATGGTGAAGGTTAATTGAGGTGTTAACTAAATGAGAGCCATCTGAGCTCTAATTTGAAAGTAATAAATAATAAAACAATACTTTGATCCCCAAAACTTTGAGTCATAATTTAAATGGACCACATTCAATTTTAAGTCTAGAGGGAAGAAGAATACCCATTTTGATCTCAATTTTCAATGGAGCACACCCTATTTTAATCTTAGGGCCTGCTTGTTTCGCCAAAAAATGCAGAAAGTGGGGGAAAGTGGGGGAAAAGAAAATAATTTTTGATGTTTTCCTCCACTTTCAGAGGTTTGGTTCGTCAAAGCTATAAAAGAAAGTGGGGGAAAGTATGAGCTGTCACTATATTATTGATTGATGTGAGTAATTTTTGATGTTTTCCTCCACTTTCCTTGTTTAGATTTTTTTCTTGTGTTTGGTTCATTCTTAAAAGTGGAGGAAAACAAATGAGATGAGATGAGATGAGATGAGTTGTCACCATATTATTGGATGATGAGATGAGATGAGTTTTCCTCCACTTTCCTTATTTTTTTGGAGGAAAGTGATGGAAGGAAATTTTAATGAGATGTGATGAGTTGTCACCATATTATTGGATGATGTGAGTAATTTTTAAAGATGATAGAAAATGAAGAAAAATGGGGGAAAGTGAGTTAGATGAGTTGATTGATGTGACTCATTTCTTGTGTTTTGTTTATTTTTAAAAGTATGAAATAAGATGTGGTGGGATGAGTTGTCACAATATTCTTGGAGGAAAGTGGAGAAAGTGAAGAAAAATGGGTTTTGGAAAGTGGGGGAAAGTGAAAAAGTGAAGGAAAGTGGGTTTTGGATTCTGGGGGAAACGAAACAAACAGGCCCTTAGAAGGAAAAAAGAGCAACTAATTTGATCCCCACCATTTTGAGCCATAATTTGAAATGGGGGTAATCTCTTTTTAGCTTAAATGAATAAGCCCAGCTACCTGTCACGTAAGAAGTCACATTAGTATCGCGCGATGAGTCACACGAAATTTAATCACTGGAAAATTTTCTCCGACTAAAAACTAATGAAAATATTACGATAATTTGGATCAAACTTCGAAGGCGTTGTGCCTTCCATTCAAACTACACCTCTCTATGGAATGAAGTCAAAGACCTCAAAGCTATTCTTGACTGTTTTGTGTGAGAAAATAGTTGAGTAGAATGTCGATGGAGTGAGGTTGTTGAAGGGCTTTGATTCTTCAGTTAATGAATTTTTTAGTTGAGATTCTCCTAAAAGTCACTAGCAAACCATTAGAAGGCACTGAGGCTTGACGCTCCGATTATCCTTTAATTCTTAAGTTAATAGTTTGGAAAAGCATGAGAAATCAAATCAAAATGAGAATGAAATTAGTCTTAGTTTTCTTACCAATGTTACATCTTCTAACTCATAAGGGTAGATCAAGAAGAGAGTGAAGTACAAGTGGCGTCACATGTGTTGGTTCTGTTATATAAGGCTAAAGGAGGATAAATAGGATTGCCTACTGCTTTTTGAGATATCATAGAATATATAGTGGAATAAAATAGATAACAAGCAAAATAATAAGCAATACAATAATCACACAAAAAATCATAACCAAAACACACAAGATTTTATAGTGGTTTGGATAAACAATCATATTTCCCCTCTTTCTTCTCACGAAGGGGCTTCCTCGCTTTGTGAAAGTTATCTTGAATCACAAACCTGATTCGGTAGGATTACAATACCAAAACCCTAGTTTCTCCTAAACTAGTCGTCTAACCTAAACTCTTTACATATGACTATCCCTAACCCTACCCGGTGACCAATTTCTCAATTAAACCACGACTTGAGTACGCCATAAATCCTCCATTCACGATAGCTTGAGTATGCTGTAAAAACAAGTTTGATACAAAAAATACATAATAATTAAGCGCAACTAGAAAGATCTTATAGCCCTTTGATTGTGCAAATCATTCTCCTAATTATAGAACTGAAGCTCTAAGAAGAACAACGATGAAGTCCAAGAATAGTACTCCTTGAATGTTGATAGTTAGATGTTATGGTGTTCTCATTCGTCCGAGTGTAGCTCAGTACCGAGCAACAGACAAGTATACTTCTGCATGTTATGCCCCAATCAACTCGGCGGCCAGAGACTTGTAAGGACGACAACTCAGCCGATCTGTCGAGTCGGCACTGTTAACCTTTATGTTTTGATGATGATTTACAACCACCATTATTTATACTAATTACTTATTGAGTGATATTATATATTATAAGAATATCAAGCTTATTAGTACCTATATACTAGAGGATTGGATGGAACAACAAGCTACAACGAAGATATCCAAGGAGGTGGAGGCTAAATGATGAAGCAAAGCTACCAAGAGCACGGAAATAGTATGATAGATAACATTTAAAGTTCTTGGGATAACTCACTCACACATTTTCAAAACTCGTATTTTGGCATTTTTGCTAAACGTTTAGTTTTCACAAATACATAGACCTTTTTGCAAATTTCCTTTTCAAATAAGTTTGTTATTATATTTGAAAACTTTTCCTAAAGTTTTACATTTTTAGAATTTATTTACTATTTTTTAAAGGCCCTGGAAATTCATTTTCACAAATCAAAAAGGCTAAAAAATCTGTTATCAGCTAACTGATTAAAAGGATCAGTCAACTGGAAAAACTGGCCAGAATCTTCAAAAGTATTTGTTTCTGCAACTGACATTCTATCAGTCGACTGATGATTCGTTAGTCGACTGATAAGCTCCTTCAGTCGACCGATGAGCTACAAACCACTTACAACAGTTTCCAGATTTCTTAGTTTTTAAATGTTTTTGTCTGTTTCTTTAGGGTTTGGCTGTTCTCTTGAATGCTTATAAATACCCACCAACCCCATTCACTTCAGCAACTAAGCAAGCATTTAAAATCTCTTAAGTTTGTTGTTTATTGTTGTAAATAGCATCAATTTTCAATTGTTTTCACACTTACAAACTCCACATCCCCAGCTTCAAATTGTAATCTCTTCATCTCGCCGTAGGTTTGTTGTAAGAGAGCTTCTTTTCTTTCATTTGTAATGTGTAGAGAGCTTGATCTCGTAGAGAACTACTATGTGGTTGTGAGATCTCAAGAGGAGATCGTTGTGAAGAAGTTCTGGCTTCCAAATCGGGTTATGATAGTGAAATTCTCCTCGAGAGTGGAGAGCGGGACGTAGGTCAGTAGACCAAACCTCGTGAACATATCGCGTGTCACAATTGGCTAACTATTTCCTAACTCACCTCCTTTATATTGTTTTAGTATTTTATTTTATGGTGTATTGTATTGTCTTATTTTTAATTGCATATTTATTGCCTCAAAATCTATTCACCCCCCTCTAGGGACCAACAATTGGTATCAGACTGAGGTCTCTATATTTTTTTGATTTAACCACCTTAGAGGAAAGATCCAATTGAGGCTTTTTTGAATGTGCATATGCTTGAGGGGCAATCCACCACTAGACCCCCACTTTTTACCGGTAGCAACTTTGCTTATTGGAAGGCTAGAATGAGGATTTATCTACGATGCATTGACCTTGATATCTTAGACATTATAGAGAATAAATATATTGAGAAGCCTAGTAGTAGTAGTATGACCGATTGTGAGAGGCTTAAAGAAAACCTTAATATGAAGGCCATGAATGCCTTAATTTGTGGACTTATACCCAATAAATACAATAGGGTTTTCACGTGTGCAACCGCACACGAAATTTGGGAAACATTATGCATCACTCATGAAGGAACCTCCTAAGTTAAGGAGTCCAAAAGTAGTGGCCTCATGCATGATTATGAATTGTTTAAAATGCTTCCAAATGAATCTATTGATGTTATGTTTTCTCGATTTACTAACATCATAAATGAATTGCATGGCCTTGATAAGGTATTGACGAACCAAGAGATGATCTATAAAATTCTTCGTTCTTTAACGCCGGTATGGGATCCCAAAGCTACGGCCATCGAGGAAGCTCATGATCTTACAACACTTACTCTTGATGGTCTCATTGGCAAGCTTAAGGTCCATGAGAAGAAGATCAATGAGAAGGGGGAAGTGCCCCTAAAGACAACCGAGGAGCCATCTCAAAAATTAAAGACTATTATGCTCAAAGGAGCAATTAATGACTCATCCTCCTAGGATAGTGAAGTCGATGTCTCTAGAGAAGTGGAACACCTCTCTAGAAGGATATTAAGATTAATCAAAATGAATAAAAATTTATGAATCAATCAAACAACAAATTTCCTTCTTGTATAGGTAAATGTTTTGAATGCAATGAACCGGGACACTTAACTAAGGATTGTCCCAAGCTTAAGGAGAAGTACTTGAAGAACAAGAAGAAGAAGGCTATGTACGTCAGATGGGATGAATCCGAACCAAGCGATTCGGATAGCGATGATGAGAGCGCCAAGATTTCTCTTCATGACCCCAAACATTTATTTCATGGCTCATGAAGATGAGGTACAATACGAAATCGAAAGTGAATCATTTTTTATACAATGTGAACTAGAAAGTGCATTAGAAGAATTAAACATTTAATTTAAAAGAGTGGCAAAAGAATACTCTTCTTTTAAAAAATTACATGTTTCTTGTGATTCTAAGTTTGAGCAACTATAAGCTTCTCTTGCTCTAAAAGATGAAATGGTAGGAGATCTAGACTTTGAAAATAAACAACTAAGGTCTAAACTTGAGAGGCTAGAAATTGAAAATGATAGAATTAAATCTAATCAGGCCTACTCTAGTCATCATCATGTTGATAGAAAATGGTATCATAAATCTCATGCTCCTACATACAAGAAAACGTTTTTGTGCACATATTGTAGGATATATGGTCATATCTCTACTCATTGTAAGATAAAAAATAACATTGATCATTATGAGTTAATATGGGTACCTAAGGGTACCAAAAATACTAACATTTAAGGATCCAAAGTTTGGGTACCTAAATGTTCTATAACTTATTCATATGTAGGGAACGTCTCGCACAAGACGTAAGGAGTTGTGGTACCTTGATAGTGGTTACTCACATCATATGACGAGCAAAGGAATTATTTACAACTCTATCAAGGATTGAAGGAGGCAACGTCTCCTTTGGTGGTGGTGAAAAAGGTAAAATTATAGGTATTGATAATATTGGTAAGATACCTTCTCCCATAATTAAGGATGTTTATTTTATTAAAAGACTAAATCATAATCTTCTTAGTATTAATCAATAAAGTGACAAAGGCTTTGACATTTCTTTTAAACTGGATAAATATATTGTTAGTATGAATGATAAAATCATTTTTGTTGCTTTTAGAAGATCAATATTTATATTTTTGAGATGAATGAGCTAATAGATCAAGATGGGAAGTGCTTTGTCGCGGTAGATGAAGATCCTTGGATTTGGCACAAGAGTCTTGGACATGCTAAAATAGAGTTAGTATCTAAGCTATCCAAGAAAAATCTAGTAAAAGGGCTACCAAATCTAACCTTTGTTAAGGTTTCTATTTGTGAAGATTGTGCTAAAGGTAAACAAACCAAGAACATCTTCAAATCCATAAATGAGGTATCTACTTCTAAACATTTGTAATTATTACATCTTGATCTTTTTGGTCCTATGCGTGTTGCCTCTCTAGGAGGTAAACATTATGTATTTGTTATCATTGATCATTTTTCATGTTTTACATGGGTAATCTTTCTTGCAAACAAAGATGAATGTTTTGAAAAAAATTTCTAATTTTATAAAAAGAATTAAAAATGAAAAGGATTTGAAAACTATTAAAATTAAAAGTGATCATGGTGGTGAATTTTAAAATAATTTTTTTGATGATTTTTATGCTCATTGTAAGGACCATGAATTTTGATACTAGTTGAAATAAATTTTTAGTATTTTAAAATATTTAATTATGATTTTTAAAAGAGTATTTATATTTTTCTCGAATTTCTACAATTTTCTATGATTTAAAGTCAAGGTTTTATATTTATTTAAATGATTTAAATATTTATAAATTTATTTAGTGTAGTGAAAATTTTTGGGATTTATCCGTTGTGTTACTGATACTACTACGTATTATTTTAAATAATACGTCGTATTATTATTACTATTATGTATTAATTCTTATATTGTGTTAAACTATTAATTACGTATTATTTGTGTAAATTATTGAATTATTTTAATTATTACGTATCAGTTATCGTATTAGCATAACTGGTAAGTTTTATCGTGTAGATAATTGTCACATAATTATTTGATTTTAAATATAAGTAAATATATTTTTATTATTATTTATTCTCATTAAATTATACAATATGGGTATATTTCGACTATTTTGTATCAACTGATGTATTAGCACAACAAGTACGTTTTTATTTGTAGATAATTATCCCGTATTTATTTTAATTTTTAAATATCATTAGTTATTTCTTTTTAATTAATTTTGTTTTAACTTAATTAACCCTAATTCCCGTTCTCTCTCTCTTCCTATTCATTCCCTCAAATCACTCCCCGTGATTTCCTCCAGCCATAAATCATTCTTTCCATTTTCTCTCATTTTCAAAATTCAAAATCATACCAAATAATTCTCCCATAATCAAATCAAATCCCCTCCTTTCTCTCTCCAATCTCTTTTCAAATCCCTGATGTACACTCTCTCTTACTCTTTTCTCTCTCCAATAATATCCCTCAAATCCAGCTCATCCTCCTCTCTCCAATCACCCTCTCTCTCCTCTTATTTCTTCTTCCCTCTCGTTCTCTCTCAATTCCAGAGAACCCAAAAAAGAAAATCTCAACCCAACTTCTAATCTCATCCTAGACCTCCTCCCCATCGCCAGCGAACGCCGCCCTAGGCCGCTGCTCCGACGACCGCGACCACCCAACCGCCGAACTCAGTCCGCCAACGCCCTCTCTTCCTGCTCGCCGCCTGCTCGTCTCCACCCTCTCCTCCGCCCGCTGAACCTCTCGAGCCCGACGCCAAGTCGTCATCTCCTCCATCCCCTACACCACCCGTCACCGTCAGCCTCTCTTCGCCACTGCCCCAAGCCGAGAACCGCCGCCCAGTTTGCCGACAGCCACGAACTTGTCGGCCTCCGCCTTCTCACCGCCACAGCAGCCTCGCCGAACTCACCTCACCGTCAACCCATGGCCGCCGTCGTCGAGCCAGCGCCCAAGCCCCCCGTCCTCTCTTCCATCTCCGGCCACCCCAACCTCCTTCGCCACCAGCAGCCCCTCCTCTTCGTCCCCTGAGATCCGTCGCCTGAGCTCCACCCGTCGCTGCTATCCGACCCCCTGCAGTAACCCCGCCTGAGCCGCCGACCTCTGTCAGCCCCAAACCCATCGTCAACGCCGCTGCCCTCATCCCGCTCGAGCCGCCGACGTTGCAGTACAGATACACCACTCAATCAACCTCAGATCCGTCATTGACTGTGCTATTCAGATCCGTTGTACCGCATCTGTAGTGGCATCACCGCCTCGTCATCAGACCCTACGGTCTCGCAGGTAAGATCCCGTTTCCCCTTGTCTTGTTATTCCATTATTTATATCCGTTATTAATTGATTGCGTAGATTAGACTGTGATATGATTAGCTATAGTGTATATTGTTATTACATGCGTGGGATTGCTTGACATGAATAGCCGTGTGGAAGCTTGTTGTGTTATCACTTAGTTGTTATCCAATAGGAGAGACTGTACATGAAGACGACTTCTGATAAAAGTATAATTTATAAGCGTGCTCCAAAGCATGGCTATACTCACTCGACATCGATATCCCGATGTGAGGAGTCCCAAGTTCCCTTGATATCGATATCCCGGTATGAGGTTTCCTTGATTATTACTATTATAGCATTGAATAGACGATGCACTTTTGATCGGACGTGTTGTGAGTCACGGTTATTTTCATAGTTTTTACAGAAGTCGTTCCACGGTTACTCTGTGGTTAGTGCACAATATTTCATGTACAGTTACTTAATTAAACTGACAAACATGGGGATATAAAGGGGAATTGGATGAATATAACATTTATATAAACGGGCATATGCGCTTTCTTGATATTGTGAGTTATATATATACTTGGGCCGGAGAGCCAAATTTGACTTGAGGGCGGCCCCCGGACGACTTTATGGGGACCCGATTATATATATGAAAATATTCTTTCCCAATTCAAATAACATGTAAAACAAGAATAATATGCTTACGTGCCTTATGGTGGACTTCGTTGGTTTTATGAGATGTAGACTAGTTGTATTTCACTATTTCTGTTCATACATAGATCAGGATTAATAATTAATTATCTACAATTTGAGACATAAGGTATATACATGAGGGTTTCCTTGTTTGGATTATTTCGCTCGACGTACTACGTCTCAAGTTATAGGTATTTAAGTATTAATTCCATCTAGTTGTGTGATTTGGATACTTGGATGATTACCATGTTGGCTAGCTGCGTGATCTTGACACTTGGATGGTTTCCTTAGATTCTTCTGATGATTTTATTTCAGTGATATATTGCATTTAGATTATTAGTAATTCATTTGCATATTATTATTATTATTATCACTATTTTTGCTTTGGTCGTTCGACTGTTCCTATTTTTCCTTGTGGGATCTTGCCGTGTGCCATACACGCTGACGTACACATGTTTTCTCTTGTGTACGTCAGATTTAGGAGATGAACAGCTTCAGTTCGGGATAGTACAGGAGCCAGAGGATTTGCAGCAGTAAGGTCTTCCAGATGGATCAGAAGAACAATCTGAAGCTTAGATATTTCTTTATGTAGTAGTTAATGAATGCTAGATCTCTTTTGCAGAACCTTACTTTAGTCTGGTGTTGGATTTAGTTGTTTTAGGAGTACTTTCCTTTTATTTTTGTTGGACTATGTATTTTTATATTTTTAGTTGGACCGTTTTGTAATAAGGGCGTGTTTGACCCAACTCTGTGTCTTGGATGATATTCTATTGTGATATGTATCTTTTCCATTCTGAGTTCTTCATTATACTCTTGCTATGTGTGATCAGGACATGTGACTTCGTATATTATATTTTTGACGCTTAGCGTATTAGATTGAGTAGAAAGAGTTTTATTATTTATTTCTACTCAACCTAATACGTCGCGGGCTTGTTCACGTTCCGATTCCCCTGGTATTTTGGAAAGCGGGGCGTGACACTCATCGTGGTATAACTCATATGTTTTTCGCTCCTAGAACACCACAACAAAATGGTGTTATTGAACGAAAAAAATGGACCATACAAGAGATGGCACGTACAATGATAAATGCTTTTATTTTTACCTAAGTATTTTTTGGCGGAAGCTGTGAATATGGCTTGCCATGTTTTAAATCGTGTCTTGATTAGACCTAAATTTAAGAAAACTCCTTATGAACTCTTTTTAAGCAAAACCCTATATATTGGATATTTTTATATCTTTGGTTGTAAATGTTTTATCTTAAACACTAAAGACCACCATGATAAGTTTGACTCGAAAATTAATGTTAGTATATTTTGGGATATGCATCTAGAAGTAAGGCTTATAGGGTCTTCAACAAATGAGCACTTGTTGTTGAAGAGTCTATAAACATTACTTTTGATGAGACTAATATTAGTTTGCAAGATATCTTGCCTAGATACGATGATGATATTGAGGGGGGATTGGAGATTTTGCAAATAAATGACAAACCCTTAATAGATGTACAAAAGGATGGGAAAAGCAATAACATACAAAATCAAGAAGAACTTCCCAAGGCATAAAAGTTTGCATCGGATCATCTAAAGGAACAAATAATAGGAAGTCCATCACAAGGGATTCTAACTCGCTCAAAAGCCTTGAGTGAGTGTGGTAACGTAGCTTTTTTTATCTCAAATAGAACCGAAAAGAATTAATTATGCTTTAAAAGATGAGTTTTGGGTTTTAGCAATGCATGATGAACTAAACAATTTTTAAAGAAATAATATTTGGAAATTAGTTTCTAGACCTAATAATGTTCATGTTATTGGTACTAAATGGGTTTTTAGAAATAAACTTGACGAACATGGCATAGTGACTAGAAATAAAGCTTGTTTAGTTGCTCAAGGATACAATCAAGAGGAGGGCATAGACTATGATGAAACTTTTATACCGGTTGTAAGATTGGAATCTATTAGAATGTTTTTAGTCTTTGCTAGTTTTAAATATCTCAAACTATTTCAAATGGATGTTAAAAGTACTTTTTTAAATAGTTTTATAGAGGAGAAAGTATATGTTGAGCAACCCCCGGTTTTATGGATCATTCTTTTTCTAATCATGTTTACCGGATTCAAAAAGCTTTATATAGGTTAAAACAAGCTCCTAGAGCTTGGTATGCTCACCTCTCTACTTTTCTTCTTGAAAATGGTTTTTCTAAAGGCAAAATTGATAATACTCTTTTTGTTAGAAAATGGAAAAATAATTTTCTCTTAGTTCAAATTTATGTTGATGATATCATTTTTGGTGCCACTAATGTATCTTTGTATAAGGATTTTTCAAAAGTTATACAAGACCAATTTGAGATGATCATGATGGGAGAGCTCGCATTCTTTCTCGGTCTCCAAGTCAAGTAATCTAAGGATGGGATATTCGTTTCTCAAAGCAAATATACTAAAGATTTGGTGAAAAAATTCGGATTAAAGAGCTCCAAGATGCTCCAACTCCCATGAGTACAAGTATCAAGCTTGATACAAATGATGTGGTGAAGAGGTAGACCAAAAACTTTACCGAGGTATGATAGATGGTCTTCTTTACGTTACCGCTAGTAGACTGGATATCATGTTTACGGTATGTGCATGTGCACGTTTTCAAGCTTCTCCTAAAAAGACTCATTTGATTGCGGTTAAACGAATTATCAAATATGTTAATGGCACAATAGATCTTGGTTTATTTTATATAAAAGGTACTTCTTTTGATCTTTATGCCTTTGTGATGCCGACTTTGCCGGTAGTAAGGCAAATCGCAAGAGTATGAGTGGTACATGTCAATTTTTCACTACTAAAAAATTGATTATTGCCTACGGATATTTAGCGACGGAATTTTCCGTCGCTATAACAGAATTTATAGCGACGGAATTTCCGTCGCTATTTATCCGTAGGCAAACAACTTTATAGCGACGGAAAATTATTTTATAGCGACAAAAAATTTTCGTTGCTAAATTAATAGCGACAATATTAAATTTCGTCGCTAAATTTACTATAGCGACGGAATTTCCGTCGCCGAAAAGTTTTTAGCGATGGAATTATCCGTCGCTAAAACTTTTCGGTGGGAAAAAAATTTTGGGTGCGGACGCCCAAAATTTTGGGCACCCGCGCCCGTTTTTACCGAAACCAACCCCCCTCCTCTCAGAACCCGAGAACCCCCCCTCCTCTCTTTCCCCCTCTCTCTCTCCCAGATCCCGACCCCCCAAACCTCCCCTCCTTCGCCGCCGCCTTCGCCGCACATCAGACCCGCCACCCCCCCTCTCTTTCTCCCTCTCTCTCGATCTCCCAGACCCGCGCCCCCCCTCTCTATCCGCCACCGTCGGGTGGAGCCGCCGCCGCCGCCGCCGTCAATCTCTCTCCCCCCTCTCTCTCAAGGTACCCCCTTCCCATCCCCCCTCAATCTTATTTATAGTTTAATTTTTGCAAAACCCAATAATTATGGAAAAATCAAAACCCTAATAAAAATTAAAACCCTAATAATAAATTAAGATTATAGTTATATAGTTTAATTTTTGCAATATCCAAAAATTATGGAAAAATCAAACCCTAATAAAAAAATATTCATATTGTTAAAATTATAATATAAAAAAAATTAGGGTTAGGGTTAGAGTTAGGGTTAGGGTTAGGGTTAGGGTTAGGGTTAGGGTTAGGGTTAGGGGTTAGGGTTAGGGTTAGGGTTAGGGTTAGGGGAGGGTTAGGGTTAGGGTTAGGGGTTAGGGTTAGGGTTAGGGTTAGGGGAGGGTTAGGGTTAGGGTTAGGGGAGGGTGAAGGTGAGGGTGAGGGTTATGGTTAGGTGAGGGTGAGCGTAGGGGTTATATTGTTAAAATTATAATATAAAAAAATTAGGGTTAGGGTTAGGGGTTAGTGGTTAGGGTTAGGGTTAGGGG
>BQKN01018669.1:1107-12838 GCA_022839385.1 Asparagus kiusianus | reverse complement strand
AAATAATTGGAAGTGGATGCATAGAGCTTACCATGACTTCAGGAAAAGCTCTAAATCTGTAAGGTGTTCATTATGTTCCTTCTCTCTGTCGAAACTTGATCAGTGAATCTCTTCTTTTTAGAGCTGGATTTAGGATTGTAAAGGAATCCAATAAATTTGTGATTACAAAGAATAATTTATTCATAGGAAAATATTTTATTTGTAACGGCCTTTTTAAGCTCAATGTAATCAATTCCAGTTCTAATAAAATTCCTGAATCTTTTGTTGCACAAATTGTTTAATCTTGTGATGTTTAGCATGGACGGCTTAGACATGTAAATTTTCAAACTTTGTAGAGAATGATTAAATTGAATCTCATTCCTAAATCATCTTATGATCCCTAATCTAAGTGTGAGATTTGTGTTGAAAGGAAACACACTAAGAAACCTTCAAGTCTATAACTAGAAACTCCTAACCCCTCGAATTAATTCATAGTGATGTGTATGACTAGAACCGAGTTCTCACCGGAGGGGTAGGAGATATTTTGTGACTTTTATAAACGATCACTCCAGATATTATTACACATATCTTCTCAAAAGTAAGGATGAAGTTTTAGACAGGTTTAAGGTGTATAAAGCTAAATCTGAGAACCAAGTTGAAAAGAAGATCAAGATTTTAAGATCTGATCATGGGGGGAGTATACCTTAAATAAAATGACTGAATATTGCCAAGAGTAGGGTATTATTCATGAGGTAACTGCTCCCTATACACCACAGTCTAACCGGATAGCTGAACGAAAGAACAGAACCATTATAGACATGGTGAAGTGTATGTTGCTCAGTTCAGGAGCACCTGAAAATCTCTGGAGTTAAGCTCTTCTTTCTGCTTGCTTCATTCTTAATAGGACTCCCCACAAAACTTCTAATATAACTCTTTATAAATATTAGAAGGGGAGAACTCCTAGATTATACTTCTTCTGGGTTTAGGGTTGCTTGGCTAAGGTAGCTATACCTGAACCTAAGAAGAGAAAATTTTGATATAAGACTGTTGATGCTGCATTTAATAGATATGTATTAGATAGCAAGTTAACAGATTTTTAGTCATTAACTTTGAAATCAATGACATATCTAACAATACTATCATTGAAGCAATAGATGGAGTCTACTTTAAAAACATCTTTCCTTTCAAATCCAAAATCTCAAAAAATCCTAGATCATATCTTCCTTTTGATCTACCATCTTCTAGTTCTTCTCAACCTCTAGATATTGAACTTCAAAGAAGTAAAAGATGTAAAATTTAAAAAGATTTTGGAGAAGACTTCTTTACATTTCTTGTTAAAGGTGATCCAACTTCCTTTAATGAAGCAATGGATTCTCCTGAATCTCCTTTCTGAAAAGAAGTCATTAATAATAAAATAAAATCTATAATAGAAAATCATACTTGGATACTCACCGACTTACCTCCAGGTTATAAACTTGCTGGTTGCAAGTGGATATTCAAGAAGAAACTTAGAGCTGATGGTTCCATTGACAAATATAAAGTGAAATTAGTAACTAAAGGCTATACTCAGTAAAATAGCATCGATTACTTTGATACATATTCTCATATAGCTCGAATCTCAACTATCCGAGTATTATTAGCCTTTGTTGCTATTCATAAGTTGATCATACATCAGATGGATGTCAAGACTGCTTTTCTGAATGGTGATTTAGATGAAGAAATCTATATGAACCAACCTGAAGGCTTTATTGCTAAAGGTCAGGAAAATAAAGTCTATAAACTTGTTAAATCTTTGTATGGTCTAAAACAAGCTCCTAAACAATGGCACCAGAAATTTGACAAAGTCATTGCATATTATGGCTTCACTATGAATGAACACGATAAGTGCGTCTACACTAAAGTGATAAACAATGAATATGGCATCCTCTGTCTCTATGTTGATGATATCATTATCTTTGAAACAACTCTTGAAGTAATCTTAAAGGTTAAGGATTATCTCTCCAAGAACTTTAACATGGAAGACTTAGGTCTTGCTGATTTGATACTTGGAATAAAAATTACTAGAGACACTAGAGGAATATCCTTAGGTCTTTCTCATAGTATTAAGAAAATGCTAACCAAATTCAATTTTCATAACTCTAAACCTGTCTTTACACCTTATGACTCTTCTATATCTTTGAAGAAGAATGAAAGTGAGCATGTCTCTCAGCTAAAGTATTCTCAACTGATTGGATCTCTCCTATACATATCCAACCGGACTAGACCTGATATAGCTTATGCTGTAGGGAGACTAAGCCGGTATACCAACAATCCTAGCAAAGATCACTAGATTGCTTTAGAGAGTATTTAAATATTTGAAAGGTACAGTTGAATATTGCTTGACTTACACTGGGTACCCTGAAGCAATAGATGGGTATAGTGACGCTAATTGGGTCATGAATTCCAACAGTGTAAGTCTCCATCTGGATATGTATTCTTTTTTGGTGGTGCAGCTACATCCTAGAAATCTTGTAAGCAAACAGTAATTTCCAAGAGCACCATAGAATCTGAATTGATTGCACTTGATACCACTTGCACAGAAGTAGAATGGTTAAAAGATCTACTCTCTGAACTGTCTTTGGTCCCTAAATTCTCTCCTCCAATTTCTATTCACTCTGATTCTAGATCCACTATAGAGCTTCTAAAGCAAGTGCATGTTAATAAAAAACTTAACAGACATATTTAAATAAGATATAAATCTGTATAACGCCTGCTAGGCAAAATTATGATTCTAGATTTTGTAAAGTCTGAAAAGAATATTGTTGACCCATTGACTAAGGGTCTATCCAGGAGTGTGGTTCTGAATTCATCGAGAGAGATGGGGTTTGTAGGCGTCAAAAAATGCTAATAGATATCCAAAACATAAAAAATCACTCAAAACTGGGAAAATCACCCAAGACTCACAAAAATGAACTGTCTCGCCAGCGAGACAGTCTTTGTTGTCTCGCCAGCGAGACAGTCTTTGTTGTCTCGCTAGCGAGACAGTATTTGTTGTCTCGCCAGCGAGACAGCGTTGAAATGGTCAATAACTACCTCGAATAACTACCCTACACGTGTCCACTAACTGCCAGGGGACGTGGGAAATAACGTGGGCGAAAATCACGTGAATAACTGCCAAAATAACGGAGTTTGAAACGTGGGGAGGCAGTTACAACAAAACTGCCAAGAATATTCGTTTTGCGCGATAGCATTTTAGTGTCTCGCTGGGCGAGACAGTAAAATACTGTCGCGCCGTACTAATTTGCTGTTTAGTTGTGTTTTGCAGTTGCAGACCCCGAAGGCTATAAATACCCCCCTAGGGTCACTTCTGATGAGGATCGAGCATTTGTTAGAGCATTCCAGAGCAGAGAGAGCAGAGATTTCAGTTCTTGGAGCAATCCCTTGACATTCAAGCTTCGACTTGTTTTCAAGAAGAACGACTATCTTACTTCGATAAGATATCGTTTCAAATTCTCACTTCGATAACGAAGGAAGAATCATAAACCTCCCCTCACGATCTGTGAATCGGTGGTCCACGAACCAAAGCGTTCCCGACACAGGCAAAGTCCCACAAAAGCAATAGTCGATAAACAACTATTGCGTTATTTTCTTCAAGAGTTGTAATTTTTCTTATTTTTCATTGTAATTCTCTGTAATCAAAAGAAGATTAATGGAAATGGCAATGAAGACAACTTTTGCTGAAAACAAACTGGCGACCACAGTGGGAGCCAGCGGCTTCGCTGCCGAAGCCGCCGTGTCGCAGCCGATAAAGATCATCGTCAGCGAGGAGATCGAATACGAATTCGATCAAGCGAAATTCGAGGAGTATTTATCATCCTCGTCTTCAAAATCTCCCTCCCCGCGTAAATGTAAGAAGACTTCCTCTCCCAGGAAAACTTTCAAGTCTGCAACGCCAATGAAGGCCGCAGATGAAAATTCTCTCCCGATCGTTGCTAAGGAATCTGTCCGCAACGTTTCTGCTCCAAACGACTCCGTACCAATTAAGGAGTCTATGATGAATTGCTCACCGGTGCTGACGAAGAGGGCTCGTCAGAGACAACGCCAGCGCCGTGCTCGACAACTGGCCAAGGCCATGCAACAAACCGACGGGGTCCATTATTATGCGGACCTAGAGTCGAGGAAACAGAAATCAGTTCAATTGCCTCAACGGCAAAGTAATCATATTTCTGCACAACTTACGACGGAGGAATGGACTCTCGTCAAAAGGGCTCGTTCAACCCTAAAGGAACGGATACAAAGGCGAAAGGAAAAGGCCGCCCGCACTCGTGCTCTCCGCCAACAAGCGCAAGGAGTCAAGAAGGAGTTGATGTCTGAGAAGCCACCAAAGAACCGCAAAGTTTGGATGCCGAAGGCGCCACAAGCATCTGTTCCGGGGCCGTCTACTGTATCACCCGTGAAGCCCTGGGTTAGCCCAGATTTATCTAAGTTTAAGATCACCATGGCAGATCGCCTTGGTCCCTCGGTCGACGATCGAGGCAAAAAACCAGTTGAGGAAAATTCAAATCAATCAAACAAACCCTTGGTAGTTTCCTACACAGGGGGTCGCAAACACCCTCCTGTCAGAACTAATCCGGTCCAAGACAAAAGAATACCAATTCATGATCGTCTAGGACCCGTGAAGAATCCACTCCCGCAAGGGGGTGTATTTAAAAATTTAACCTTGGATCGCCCAGGAGCGACGACTAGTCGTCCTGTGCATGTTAACAAGGTTCATAAACCAAAGATAGGTTGCTCAAATCACGGTAGTGATGAGCTGTACTATCAGAACAGTAAATCAAGAAAAAGGATTGTCCGAGAAGATGAATCGCATTGCGCATGCGAGAGACTCATCAAGGCAGTGTTGACAGAATGCGGTTGCTCACAAACCCCAAAACGAGTTTCTATATTCCAAAGACTTTCGACTGAAGCGTCAAAATCCAAAGTGAGACGTTTCAACCAGAAGAAACCTGCAAGACGGCAAGATGAATTCCCTGAGGTCACCATTAATATGACCGGTAGAGGAAAACAGCAGTTAGTCAACCAGGACCCTGATTTCTCTTCAGAAGGGAGAGTTGAGCGGGGTCTCTCTCAAAGAATGGAGCGGTTACAACGGAGGGCTAACCGATGCCGAGACTACAAAAGGATGCACGAAGGTTTATCGTCAGAAGGCGAGCTGTCAGATACTTATTCCG
Source organism: Asparagus kiusianus (assembly GCA_022839385.1). Lineage (NCBI taxonomy): Eukaryota > Viridiplantae > Streptophyta > Magnoliopsida > Asparagales > Asparagaceae > Asparagus > Asparagus kiusianus. The sequence goes on along the minus strand of BQKN01018669.1, from coordinate 7,649 downwards.
CTATCGCTTCGGACGATACTTCATCCAGTATGGGGCGAGCAAGAGAATCATTCGCCATCACGCCAGACCAATTGGCTCAGATATTGCAAGAAGCGTTGGCCAAACAACACGAGGAGATCAGAGCCGAAATCAAAACAGAGATGGAGTTGACGATGCAGCAGGTACGAGACTTGCAGGCTCAGCAGCACCAACCGGAATCAAGCCAGAAGACAGAATCCAGTAAACGCAATGCCAAACTTGTACATATAGCTGAGGATGATGACAAAGAAGACGAGACCATCTTTGATGATCCTCCTCCTGATAAAGATAGTTCTGGAAACGGTCCGGCCAAGTCAACTACTCAAATTTACTTGAAAAAGAGTGAAGAAGAAGATAAGAAGATGCAAGACCTCGAGAGTAAAGTCAACGCCTTGATGACGGCTCAAGAAGTGAAGAAAACGGGCATTCCATACCCGTATCCGAGGGAGTGGGATTTGATTCCTTATCCCCCAAAATTTAATTTGATTAACTTTACTCCTTTTGATGGCAGGGGTTCACCAACTCAGCACTTAATCTATTTCAAGTCATATCTCGGCGCAATATCAGGAAATGAAGCCCTGATGGTTCGGTCATTCGTAGGAACCCTCCGTGGGTCTGCCTTCGATTGGTACCGACGCCTGAAACCTGGAAGCATCAATAGCTGGGGAGATATGGAAGAACTGTTTCTCACTAACTTTTTCGACGACGACACAGAGGTCTCCATTGGCTCGTTGTTGGATGAGAAGCAGAAGAATGGGGAATCAGTTGACGTTTTTGTCAAACGGTTCCGGAACAAGGCGGTGAACTGCCGAGATCCACTTACAGAGGAATTTATCCTACAGACATGCCATAACAACTTGTCTTTGGATGTGCTGGAGATAATGGGGGTTGTACCCTCTAAAACTTGGAAGGAGTTGAAGGTTAGAGGTGAACAAGCTGAACGGTTTCTCAAAAGAAGGAATCTGGAGAGAGGTCAGCCACCAGCCAATAATCAAAACCAGAAACAGAACTTCAATCCTCGAGGCAGAGGAAGAGGGTCGGGAGCCGCTGTCGACGCGCACCAAACATCACAACTGCCGCCACAACCGCAGCAGTCGTCGTTCCAGTTAGCACCGAATCAGAATCAACAGCCTCAGAAGCAGTTTAAACCCTCTGAGCCCAGATTCCCAAAGGAATATTCATTCAAAGACGATGAAGTTCTAGTTATCTTCAAGTACTTGTTGGATAATAACAAGATTAAGCTTCCACCGGTCACAAACCAAGAAGAAGCAAAGAAGATTAATGACCCAAAATACTGTGCGTATCACAGGAGGGTCCACCATCCCACTAAAGCTTGTTATGTCTTAAAAGACAAAATACAAACTTTAATTGATGTTGGTATTGTGACACCGAAGCCAAAGGAGAAGAAGGTGGGTGCAAACGCGGTCTCCATTAGCTTCGGATCGGTTCCCTTGTCCTGGTTTCAAGCCGAACCAGTGTCAGAAGTAAAGATGCAAACCATCAACGATGACCCTCATGGACAGCGCCAAAAAGGGCTAGTATCACACATGACCCCTAACGACGAAATCCTTTGGGTTCATCCGGACTTGCTTGAAGATGAACAATGGACGACATCCATGTCAAAGAAGAAATCGAAGGGTAAAGGAAAGGAGAAGTCCTGTTATGGAGCCTCGGCGATTCCGGAGAAAGACGACGAGGAGATAGCAGCTATGCCACCTTCTGATGAAGAACAAGAAGTTTTCGCTACAAGGGGCGGAAATGAATACCATTACCAGTATCCTGAAGCTTCTAATCCTAACGGTAAAACTCTTGCAGAACTGGGGGTGGTTACGACCCCACCCATACCAATTGAGAAAACTCAGAAAGTGGTTAAACAAAAAGGAAAAGAACCTCAACCCAAAGAAGTTCAACTTCCGAAGTAGTCTCGTTTCAACAAACCTATTGGACGAGACAAACCGGAAAGTTCAAATACTCTATTCCGCTTCGACGTCATGACTCAATTAGCTAATATCCCAGCAAGGATCACGCTATACGAGTTGCTTCGCCTTTCGAAAGAAACTAGGGAAGCTTTACAAGAAGCATTGGCTGATTCTGAGGTATTCCTCACTCAGATCAAACCAACTCCTGAAAAGCCAGAGTCGTCGGTGCAGCATTGCAATCTGGCAGCCACTAAATTCCCTTGCATCGCTTTCACGAAAGAAGATATGCAAGTCAGGAATTCGAAGCATGATAGACCGTTATATTTTACGGGATATATCGGTTCGAGCATAGTCAACCGGATTCAAGTCGATCCGGGTTCTGCTGTAAGCATCGTGCCACTTCGGTTGATGTACCACCTTGGAATTCCCGCCAGCAAGTTAGCCTCAACGGGAACTGTTATTTATGGATTCAACACTAGCGGATCAAGACCGTTAGGAAAAATCCGGGTGAAGTGTCAACTCGGAGATCTGAAGTCTGAAGTCACCTGCTATGTGATCGATGCAGAGACTTCCTATAACTTACTGTTGGGTCGTCCATGGATCCACGGTAATCTTATAGTGCCCTCCACCCTCCATCAGTGTTTGAAATATGTCGACACTAATGAGGAGGTCAAGACGGTGGTCGCGGATAAGCAGCCATTCAAGGGGTTAGAAAATTACTTTACTGACTCCCTTTTATATGGTGCTGAGTCCGATACTGAACCATCGGCCCATGGCACGGACAGCGGAGAAGAGGCTGATACCGAAGCCGGGCTCGATTATAGTGAAGGTCTTGTATTAAATGACATTGAACCTCTTGTAATCGATCTTGACGGTGATGAATCGTCGGACGAAAGTTGTAACTGGCAACTTGCCGATGAAATAATAAATAATGATTTAGAGTACTCGTATTGTCTCGATAATGTAATGCAGGAGTTGTATGATGATCCTAACATACACATGTCGATTCGCTCATCTTGCACGATGACGAAATACTTGCAAAATTCAGCCGGAACAACGGTGATCCTACCTGCAAAGACAGGGGGTGAGAAAGAAATAATCTTTGGAAAAGGGAATCCATCCCCAGCTCCTAATCTTTTCTTGGACAGTAACTCAGATGAGGAAAAGCCAGGACAACATTTCTCTCGGTATAGTTCACAAGCAAATGATTACATGGAGAGACAAGGCTATGATCTCTCGCTCGGTGAAGGTCTTTATTTTGGTCAAGGAATTAGGGTTCCACCCCGTTCTACCTATGTACCAAAAGGAAAACCGGATAATTATTACACTCATAATAGAGGTCTAGGTTATGCTTCGTCATCTGATGACGAGTGTGGCCAACAGATCATTAATCAATTAAGAAGTGTGAGCGGCCATTCATCCGATACTTCAATGTGGGACTCTGACACGAGCATCGGAGAGAGATTCAAAGCACTGATGTCAAATATGGCGACAGTTGATCCTTCCACAACTAAAGAAGACGACCAATTGCCTATTTGGGAAGATCCCTGGATGCATTACATGAATATCCAGTACGGAGATCGATTTGAACAAAGAGAACCTCCTACTGAGGATAAAGTAATCCAGATTAATATGGGTGACGAAGCCAATCCGAAACCTATATTTATCAGCGGCGATCTTCCGTCGGATGAAAAAGAGGAACTAATTACCCTAATTAAAGAGTATATCGACGTTTTCGCTTGGAACTACGAAGATATGCCAGGACTCGATCCAAATGTAGCAATGCATACACTGAACATAAAATTGGATGCTAAACCTGTCAAGCAACAGCAAAGACGGTTTCGTCCACAAATTATGGAGGCAATAGAAGCTGAAGTCAAAAAACTGATCGATTCAGGTTTTGTCAGGGAAGAACAACATCCTGAATGGTTGGCTAATATTGTTCCAGTCCTTAAAAAGAATGGAAAAATCAGAATTTGCATTGACTACAGAGATCTGAATACCGCCTGTCCTAAAGACGATTTTCCTTTGCCCATTACAGACGTCATCATTGACAATACGTGCGGGTTTGAAAGAATGTCATTTATGGATGGATTCTCGGGATATAATCAGATTAAGATGCATCCGAATGATGAAAAACATACAGCTTTCAGAACACCCCTTGGTGTATTCTGTTATACTGTTATGCCGTTCGGATTGAAGAATGCTGGTGCTACGTACCAACGAGCCATGACAAAGATCTTTCAAGAATATTTGCGGAAGACCGTCGAATGCTACGTTGATGATCTGGTCGTGAAGAGCCGTGATAAGAACGACCACATTAAAGATTTGAAGACAACTTTTGCTGAAAACAAACTAGCGACCACAGTTAAAAATGAACCCGACTAAATCCTTCCTTGGAATGTCGAGCGGTAAGTTTCTTGGATTTGTCGTCACCACAAAGGGTATTCATATCGATCCTGATAAAGTGAAGGCGATACATGAGCTACAACCCCCGAGAAATCTTAAAGAACTCAGAGGATTGCAGGATCGATTGGCATATATCCGTCGGTTTATATCGAATCTGTCCGGAAAATGTCAACCGTTTTCTAAACTTGCGAAGAAAGGCGTATCATTCATTTGGGATGAAGCATGCCAAAAGGCGTTCGAGGATATTAAAGCATATCTAGCGAACCCACCTATTCTCGTTGCACCGAAATCGGGCAAGCCGTTTTTGATTTATGTCAAAGCGACGAGCCATTCGTTAAGTGCATTACTTGCACAAGACGATGATAACGGTCACGAGCAAGCAGTGTATTACCTGAGTCGCACACTGGTAGGAGCTGAATCTCGTTATCCAATGATCGAGAAAGAATGTCTTGCATTGGTATTTGCTGTCCAGAAAATGAGACACTACTTAGTGGGACAGACGATTTATGTCATTTCCAACATAAACCCGGTACGCGTATTCATGACCCAGCCGGCATCCATGAATTGGCGTTTAGCTAGATGGGCTCTACTTTTATCGCAATATGACTTGTACTTTAAGCAACAAAAATCGGTTAAAGGACGAGCTATTTGCGATCTTCTGGCGGAAAATCCTACAAATGATATAGTCGAATTGTATGACGATCTGCCAGATGAAACTCACGAAGTTAATACTACCTCACATCAACAAGTGTGGCAATTGTACTTTGACGGGGCTTCCCGCACAACCAATGTGGCAAGCGCACCCGGATGTTCTAAAATCTCCTCGGGAGTGGGGGTCGTTTTAGTTTCCCCGGAAAAGCATGTCTTGCCTAGAGCATATTCGTTGACCGGATCATGTTCTAATAATGTGGCCGAATACAACGTGTTAATAATTGGACTCAATTTTGCCAAAGAGCTGGGGGTTGAATACCTTGAAGCTTTTGGGGATTCTCAACTAGTGGTTAATCAAATTCGAGGAGATTATGAAGTCAGAAGTCAAGACCTGATTCCATACCACCAGGTTGCCATTGAGATGGCAAACTCGTTTGAAGGATTTTTCATCGAGTACGTTCCACGTCTCCAAAACGCGTATGCAGACGCATTGGCGGCATTGTCAGTATCATTGGCTCAACCTCCCGAAACAGAGCAATTGATTACAGTGAGGACTCACCAACTTATCGTTCCAATCTACGACTCGGATGTTAAAGAAGCATACTCAACAGCAGTTGAACCCGAAGTTCGAGATTGGCGCTTTCCCATTATCGACTACGTCCTACATGGTATATTGCCTGAAGATGTAAGAGAAAGGGAATCGATTCGGCGAAGAGCACCGAGATTTTACTACAACGCCACGGTGCAAATGTTGTATCGACGATCGTACGACGGTCTTCTACTCCGTTGCTTATCCGGCAAAGAAGCGGAACAAGCACTCAAAGAGGCGCATAATGGAATATGCGGTGCGCATCAGCCCGGTCCTAAACTCTGTGATCGACTTAGAAGAATCGGGTATTATTGGCCAACTATGGTAAAGGATGCAGTTAACTACGCACGACGATGTGAAGTGTGTCAGTTACATGCAAATTATATGCACCAGCCTCCCGAGTATTTACACCCATCGGCGACGTCGTGGCCATTCGAAACTTGGGGTATGGATATCGTAGGTCCTATTTTTCCACCTTCGGTTAAAGGGGACCGCTTCATTTTAGCAATCACCGATTATTTCTCGAAGTGGGCAGAAGCAGTTCCACTTAGAGAAGTAAAGACGAGTGATGTCATCAAGTTTATCAAACACCATGTCATATATCGATACGGTGTTCCAAGGTGAATAGTACATGATAAAGGTCCTCAATTCGTCAGTAACGCGTTTATCAAGTTCTGCGGTAAATTCGGGATTAAAGATGTTTCATCGACGGCTTACAATCCCACAGCTAACGGATTGGCTGAAGCGTTTAACAAGACCATCATCAAAATCTTGGCAAAATTGGTGAAAACCAATAAACGAGATTGGGACGACAAACTCGGCGAAGCTTTATGGGCTTATCGCACAACTGTCCGTACACCCACCGGAACAACCCCATATGCCTTAACATATGGATGTGAAGCTGTTCTGCCACTAGAAATACAAATTCCTTCTCTTCGTATCGCTCTCACAACGGG
>BQKN01018648.1:371-15420 GCA_022839385.1 Asparagus kiusianus | reverse complement strand
TCCCTCCCGGCTATTATCTCCTTGGTGGGATAGTACCCGTAATACGTTGTAGATCTGCTCGGATCCAGATCTCGCAGTGGTCAACGGTAAGCAACCCCGGCGCAGGCGAAGAACCCACAAAGCGAGCAACCGGAAAACAGGAGCTCGTGATCTGTTCGTTAAATAAGGAAAGTTGTAATTTTTCTTTGTTTTCTTTGATTTTCATTGTAACCGGCTCTTATAAAAAGACCGGATTTTTGTAAACGCAAAAAGTTGTTAACAAGATAGCAATGACATCGTCAATGAAGAAAAGTTTGATTTTTCCCGCGAACACCATGCAGGACTTGCGTGAAGGTATGCATCATAATTCTACTTCTGGAATGCGGAGGATGAACCCTGCATTTTGAACTTGAGACGTGGGTCTCACCTTTGCATGTTGAATTTGGAACACGGGTATGACCTCGGCGGTTGGTTTTTGCATCGCGGGTCTGACCTTAGCGTTTCGACTTAAGACATAGAAATGGCTTCCGTGCATTTTTTACTAAGTCTTTGGGACCTGTCTTTAGCTCATTTGTTTCAAGTCTCGGCTCACATCCATTAAGTTGATGAGCCTGCAAAAATGCATAGGATTTTTGGCAAACCTTCAGTCATCAACGGATTTGATAGGCCTTTACTGACTACCGTTTGAGTCGGGCTAGTATGTGAATTATTTGAATTCGTTCTACATGTAACGTTATGCTAAGAGAATGAACTCTCTTAGTCTTAGCGCTATGATTTTGAATACATAGACTTTGTTATTTTTTACGGGAAAAGACTAACCGACGACACGTGTTAGGCGTAGACTTATCCCTACTTAGGATTTGGGATAAAGTTCCCCATGCGTGTAAGATACGGATTTTGGTGTCTTTTTCACAACAAAAGACTAACAGGTAACGCGTGTTAGGCGTAGACTTATCCCTACTTAGGATTTGGGATAAAGTTCCCCATGCGTGTAAGGCACGTATTCTGGTATTATTAATAACAACCTGCTATGATGTTGAATACGTAGGCTTTGTCACTATTTCTTCCTGTGTTATATTTTCACTTGAAACACTGAAAGAAAATTGAAAGTGCTAGAGGTGCAGTATTAACTTGGCATGAATTTTCACTTAGAGCGAAATTCAGAAATTTTCTTCACTATCACTAGGATAATTCTAGAAAATATTTAATCCGCTAGGGATTTTATAATGAAAACTTGCTATTCTTGTTGAAAAAAGGTTAACAAGTTCATTTGGGGTTTGACTGTTAGAGGTGTGATGTTAACCTAACAGTATTTTATGGACATATCGCTCTATTGAAGAGAGTCGATAAGTTAACTTTGTCAGAGGTGTAATATTAACGTGACAGGATTTTGTTGCGATCGGAGCAACTTTGTGGACTTATCATTCTATTGAAGATGATTGATAAGTGAATTTGTCAGAGGTGTGATATTACCGTGACAGGAAGAATATTGCGAGCGGGGCAATTTTGAGGGCCTATCATCCTATTGACGAGGATTGATAAGTGAGTTGTCAGAGGTGTGATGTTAACGTGACAGGAATGTGTTGCGATTGGAGCAACTTTGTGGGTCTATCATCCTATTAATAAGGATTGATAAGTTGATTGTCAGAGGTGTATTGTTAACATAACAAATTGGGAGTGATGCAAGCTACATTCATACTCTGTGGGGTGATGATCGTCAGAAGTGTAATGTTAACTCGACGATGTGAAAGATTCATTACTCTTAATCCAGTGGATTCTAAGTAACCAATCCCCAGTCTTGATTAAGACTTAGCGGGGGAAAAAAATAGATAAGACACATCGCCTAGTAGGGCACTATCCATGAAGTCGGAATAGAGGCACCTCACCAGGTAGGTCATTATCTGAAGAGTTTAACTATCAGAGGTAACTGTTAACGTGATAGTTTTGTGTACCTGTCGTCCTATTGAAGAGGATTGGCAAGTTGATGGACTATCAGATGTAACTGTTAACATGATAGTTTTGTGGATCCGCCATCCTATTGAAGAGGATTGGCAAGTTGATAGACTATCAGAGGTAAATGTTAACGTGATAGTTTTGTGGACCTACCATCCTATTGAAGAAGATTGGCAAGTTGATAGACTATCAGAGGTAACTGTTAACATGATAGTTTTGTGGACCTGTCATCCTATTAAAAAGGATTAGCAGGAGAATTTGAAGGGAATGGACTATCAGAGGTGACGGTTAACGTGATAGTTTTGGTGGACCCGTCATCCTTCTTGAAGAGGATTGGTGGGGGAATTTGGGAGAAATTGACTATCAGAGGTGTATTGTTAACTTGATAGTTTTGACGGATTTCATGGTTGACAGAGGTATTTTATTGAACATGACAACTCAGAAAATTTATTATTCATAATCCAATGGACTACAAATAAACCAACCCCCAGTCTTGAACAAGTGCAGGGGGGAAAAGGAGTAGACATGGCACATTGCCTAGTAGGTCATTATCTAACGAGTTAGACTATCAGAGATAATTGTTAACATGATAGTTGTTGGACCTAATATTCTACTGAAGAGGATTGGCTTCAGTGGCCGTAGTATCTTCCTCTTCTGACTGAGAAGATTGGGCTTGGTTCGATTGCTTAGGTTGATCCTGCTTACTTTGTTCTTCAGCTTTGATCCTGGCAATAATCTTTTGAGCCTGTTCTCCTTGAGAGATTAGTTGTCTCCAGGAACGACACTCTGCAACTCCTATTCGGGCTAGGAGGTCGGTTTACAAGTTGTGTCGACAGTGTAGGCGTATAAAACTGCCTATAGGTCCCTTAGCATAGCTCGACACAAGGAACCGACAAATCAACGGACGTTCGAGCGACGAAACAAGCCAACGAGGCGATGAGGCACGCAAGCAATGGAATGCGTTCGCGTGTGGAACCAATCCAACGGTTCAGAAAGTTAACGAGTCGTCCAACAACAAAACGGACTTGAACTCAAACACCGAGGCGGATTTACTGCCAAATGAGGACTCGGGCTATCAAATCAAGAACCCGAACAAATCAAACGAACAACCGAATCACGGACACAACCGAACAACGGGAAAACGACGGAAAACGAAACACACCCTGGGTGGCTCGGCAGCCGAGCCACCCTGAGGTGGCCCGACTCCCCCCCCCCTCTCTCTTGTGCACAAACGCACAGTTCAGAGAGGCTATAAATAAGTGGGGTGGTTGTTCATTTTGGGGGACTTTTGGTTGAACTTCTAAAGAGCCGAAACTCTGCCGGATTGTCACCTCAACTCGGAATTGTGAAGGCTTGAAGCTTGGACACTTGGATTCAGTTCTTAGCGAGCACCCGCACCAAAAAAGGCAGGAATCCGAAAGAGCTTAATCCTCAGATCTACGTCCCTACACTCCGGATCAAAGCTTGGCCTTTGATCCCGAGATTCGAGCGGTCGTTTCCTTGGCGAAACGATCCCTCCCGGCTATTATCTCCTTCGCGAGATAGTACCCGTAATACGTCGTAGATCTGTTTAGATCGAGATCATGCGGTGGTCCACGGCACATAACCCCGGCGCAGGCAAAGAACCCCACAAAACGAGCGACCGCAAAACAGGAGCTCGCGATCTGTTCAAAAGAAAGTTGTAATTTTTTGTTTCTTTCTTTATTTCGATCTCCATTGTAACCGGCTCTTATAAAAAGACCGGATATTTGTAAAACACATAAAGTTGTTTTCAAAGTTTGTAATGGAATCCTCAATGAAGAAGAACACGATTTTCCACGCGAACATTCTGGCGACCACAGTGGGAGCCAACAGCTTCGCTGCCGAAGCTGGAGCGTCGCAGCCGCGGATCTCGATCCCGGTTGTGGAGGAGGTCGAGTATGAATTCGACCAATAGAAGTACGAGGAATACGTCTCCTCGTCCGGATCTACCTCCTCCCCCAAGTCCAAGAAGTCCCAAAAGCTCTCCTCTAGGAGAAAGGTGCGTTGGTGCGATGAAGTTGAAGCCACCAACGACGACCTCACCCCAATCGACGCCGAAGCTGCGTTGAGTGAGGCCCTACCAACCTCAAAGAAGGTCAAATCCGCCATTGAAGGCGTGGTGACTCTCTCCAAGAGAGCCCGCCAGAGGCAGCGTTAACGCCTCGCGAAGCAATTCGTCAAGGCCATTGAGTCCGTTGACGGGGTCCGCTATCATGCGGATCTGAAGAACAAACGAGGCAAGCAGCCTCAACAGCAAATGCAGGGTGGTTCCTCTAAACCATCAACTATGGAGTGGGTCCGTGTCAAGCGGAATCGCTCGACTTTGGAGGAGCGCATCCGCAAACGCCGCGCGTTATCGGCGCAAGCACGGGCCAAAGCTGAAGAAGCCCGTCGGAAGCTGCAGAAGGAGGTGGTCAAGAAGTCGCCACCAACTCGCAAGGTTTGGAGGCCAAAGTCTGAAGCGGTTCAGGCTAAGGAGCAAGACCCGCAGCCTCCAAAGATTCAACACCCGGCAAAGTAACCCAAACAGCCGGTGATTGCCGCAACTGCCCTGGGAGATCCCGCAGGACCATCCCAGAAGAAAAAATCCGTTTTGGAGCGACTCGGTCCACTTCCGAAGGAACGAGGTAAAGCTCCAGTTCAAGAACGCTTGGGGCTAATGAAGAAGCCCACAACAATGCAACACGCTGGGGGTCGCCGTAACCCTCAACACTTGGAGAAAACTGTGGCACCCAAGCGCACAACTTTGCGCATTCAAGTGCAAGATTCCGCTGAAGATTCACGTCCACGAAGACGCGTTTCGAGGCGTATAACTCTCGAGAGCCCGAAAAAGGCAATTAATCCTCAGAAGGAAATGTTGTCGTCCGAGGATGATGACATTATACCTGAGAAATCGTGCCCACACACGATAGGTTGCTCCGACTTTCAAACGGACGAGCTGTACTATCGTGTTGCGGGTACGAGCAAATCCAGAAAGAGAAGCCCTCAGAGGTTTGAAGCTCAATGTCCGTGTTCAAAACTTATTCGGGCAGTACTGTCTGAGTGCAACTGTGTAAAGACAGTCCCCGAAAGAGTTTCCGTGTTCGAGAGACTCAGCAATGAAGCGCCAAAGCCAAGGCCCAGGCGTTTCCGAAGAAAAAGAACGATGGTCGAAGACGGTGAACATTCAAGGGTCACTGTCAACATGACCAACAGAGGAACATCGGCTCAGGATAACCCCGAGACGATTCCAGAAGCATCCCGACCCAGGACCCGTTTACAGTCTGGGGCCATCAAGCGAGGAACGTACGGTAGGGTCCGGACAAGAGTACCTTCAGAAGATGAAGAATCAGACGCTGGCTCAGCCGTTGCGTCTGACAATACTGTGTCCAGTGAAGGGCAACCCCACGAGTCGTTCATGATAAGCGCGGAGCAAGTGGCCAAGATGCTTGAAGATGCCATTGCCAAACAACAGGAAACCTTTCGGTTCGAGATGCAGATGGCCATGCAGAACATGAGAGAGATGCATGACCAACAGATCCAAGCATTAAGGAACCAACAAGGGGAACCAAGTCGTCAAAACCAGAACAACTTGGAAGATGAGGATATAAATGAAGCTCGCAACGTCAATAACCCTCCCATTAATCCAGGGGGTGGTAACGATAATGCTAGCGAAGACACAGGTGAAAGCCTGAAAATTAAGAACCTCGAAAGCAAAATCAATACATTGATTTCTGCTCAAGAGACTAAAAAGACGGGCATTCCCTGTCCTTACCCAAGAGAGTGGGAATCGATCCCATATCCGGCAAAGTTTAGTCTAATCAACTTCACGCCGTTTAATGGGATGGGTTCACCAACTCAGCATTTGATTTATTTCAAATCGCACTTGGGAGTCATCTCGGGTAATGAGCCTCTGATGGTGCGGTCATTCATCGGCACTCTTCGCGGAGCTGCCTTCGATTGGTATCGTCGCCTCAAGCCAGGAAGCATAAACAGCTGGGACGACATGGAGACCAAATTCCTTGCGAATTTCTTCGACGACGACACTGAAATCTCTATCGGGACATTGCTCGATGAGAAGCAGAAGGACGGAGAATTGGTCGAAGTCTTCGTCAAAAGGTTCCAGAATAAGGCGATGAATTGCCGGGACCCGATCAGCGAGGAGTTCATTCTTCAGACCTGCCACAACAACCTCTCGCTGGATGTTTTGGAAGCAATGGGCACAGCTCCATCCAAGACATGGAAGGAATTGAAGGTCCGAGGCGAGCAAGCTGAGCGATTCCTCAGGAGGAAGAAGGCGAAGAGAGGCCAACCGGCTACAAACCCTCCGAAGCAGAACTTCAACCAGAAGGGAAAAGGTAAAGCTCAGGTTAATGCTGTTGATGCTAACCAAACCTTTCAATTGCAACCTCAGCAACAGCAGCAGCAGCAGCAACGAGCTCCACAGTAATCGCAGCCACATTGGCAGCAGCGGTCTCAGAAGCAAAAGTCTTCGGAGCCGATGTTTTCCAAAGTCTACTCCTTCAAAGATGACGAAGTTCCCGGCATCTTCAAATATCTGTTGGAGAACAACAAGATCCAGCTGCCGGCGATTGTGGATCATGAAGGGGCCACTAAAGTGACGGACCCGAGGTACTGCGCGTATCACAGAGCGGTCCACCACCCTACGAAGTCCTGCTACCACCTCAAGGACAAGATCCAGGCGTTGATCGATGTAGGAGTCATAACTCCGAAACCGGCCAAGAATGTAGGAGCAAATGCGGTGTCGATCAGTTTTGGATCAGTACCTATAGCTTGGTTTGAGCCGAAGCGTGTCACCAAAGTTGAGATGAAGACGGTAAATGACGACCCGCACGGACAGCGCCAAAAGGGACTAGTGCCACACACGGCCCCGAATGGCGAAATCCTTTGGGTTCACCCCGACCTGATTGAAGATGAACAATGGGCCGGATCGTCATCCACGAAGAAATCTAAAGGGAAAGGAAAGTCTTGCTACGGAGTTTCCGCCATCCCAGGAAAAGATGACGAAGGAATCCCAGCTTTCCCACTTTCTGAAGATGAACAAGAAGTCTTCACCACCAGAAGCGGGAACCAATACCACTTCAACTATCCGTCACATAATGAACAAGCAGCTAAGCTAGGGGTGACAAAACAGGGACCAGCCAAGACCCTCACAGAGATGGGGGTGATCCCAATTCCCAAACCGGCTGAAGATGTTCGACGACAGCCGGCAGATAAACAGAAAGACAAAGGATCCCAAGAGGTTCAGAACCCGAAGCAGTCTCGCTTCAGTCGTCCAATTGGAGGAGATAAACCGGGAAGTTCGAAAAATCCGTGTGTCTTCGACATCATGGCTCAGCTAGCCAACATTCCAGCAAGGATAACACTTTATGAATTGCTGCAGCTATCTAAGGAAACTAGAGAAGCCTTGCAAGAAGCCCTGGCCGATTCAGAGGTGTTCCTTACTCGAATCAAACCAGCGCCCGAGGAACTGGAACTGTTAGCCCAACAGTGTAATGTGGCAGCCAAGAACATTCCCTGCATCACCTTTACCAAAGAGGACATGCAGACGAAGAATTCAAATCAAGATCGGCCCCTGTACTTCGTCGGGTATATTGGCTCCAGCGAAGTTAACCGAATCCAAGTGGATCCGGGTTCCGCTGTGAGTATTATGCCACTTCGACTGATGCACAGCCTTGGCATTCCATTCAGCAAGTTGGCGTCTACAGGCACAGTCATATATGGATTCAACACCAGCGGGTCAAGACCTTTGGGTAAAATCCGGATAAAATGCCAAATGGGCGATTTAAAGACGGAGGTCACGTGCTACGTGATTGATGCTGAGACATCCTATAACTTACTATTGGGTCGGCCTTGGATCCATAGTAACGTTATAGTCCCCTCCACTCTACATCAGTGTTTGAAATATGTCGACACTGATGGAAGAGTTAGGACGGTGGTCGCGGATAAGCAGCCATTCAAAGGGTACGAGAACTACTTCACAGATTCTCTCCTTTATGGTAACGAATCCGATACAGAACCATCGGTCCAAGGCACGGACAGCGGAGAAGAAGCTGATTCCGAGGCCAGATTCGATTACAATGGTGGTTTTGTTTTTAATGACATTGTACCCTTTGTAATCAATCTCGACGACGAACAGTCGTCAGATGGCGGTTGTAACTGGCAACTTGCCGAACTTGAAATAAATAATGGTTTAGAGTACTCCTTGTCGTTTGATGATGTGATAAAGGGATTATACGATAATCCCGAATTATGTATGCCGCTCCGATCGTCGTATGTAACGAAGAAGCGTCTCCAACACTCTTTCGGAACAACTCAGATTATTCCCGCCAAAATAGGGGGACAAAAAGAAGTGATCTTCGGTAAAGGAGAAAATCTTCCGGTGCCAGATTATTTCCTAAGAGAGGATGAAGATGGTGACAAATCTGGTTTACATTTATCTAAGTACAGTCCAGAAGCGCGCAAGCTCATGGAAAGACAAGGATATGATTTCACACTCGGAGAAGGTCTATACTTCGATCGAGGTTCCCGTGTCCCAGTCAAAGCGGCATATGTACCAAAGGGTAAACCGGAGGGCTATTACCGTCACAAGAGGGGCTTAGGCTACGTTTCGTCAGATGACAAATGTGGCTGGCAAATCATAGATCAAATTGCTAACAAAGCCAAGGATCGATACTTTCTAGATTCGTCAGCTGAAGATTCCGACACAAGTTTGGGAGAAATGTTCAAGGCCTTAATGTCGAACATGACTACAGCTGATCCGTCTACGTTGGAGGACGACGACCAAATGCCAACGTGGGAGGACCCATGGGTTCATCACCTAAACATGCAATATGGTGATAGGTTCGAACAAAGAGAGCCACCCACCGAAGACGAAGTAATCCAAATTAACATGGGCGATGAAGACAACCCAAAGCCCATATTTATCAGCGGTAGTCTTCCATCAGATGAGAAGGAGGAGTTAATTGCCCTTATCAGGGAATATATCGACGTCTTCGCGTGGAACTATGAGGACATGCCAGGGCTCGACCCCAATGTGGCTATGCACCGCCTCGACATCAAGCCGGATGCTAAACCTGTCAAGCAACAACAAAGACGGTTTCGTCCGCAGATTATGGAAGCCATCGAGGCAGAGGTCAAGAAATTGATCGACTCAGGGTTTATCCGGGAGGAGCAGCATCCAGATTGGTTAGCCAATATCGTCCCAGTCATGAAGAAGAATGGCAAAATCAGGATTTGCATCGACTTCAGGAACCTGAATGAAGCATGTCCAAAAGACGATTTTCCTCTCCCAATCACGGACGTCATCATCGATAATACGTGCGGATTCGAGAGAATGTCTTTCATGGACGGCTTTTCGGGGTATAATCAAATCAAGATGCATCCCGATGACGAAAAGCATACAGCATTCAGAACGCCCCTCGGTGTCTTCTGCTACACGGTGATGCCGTTCGGTCTGAAGAACGTAGGTGCCACATACCAACGAGCGATGACTAAGATTTTCCAGAAACACCTCAGGAAAACAGTTGAATGCTACGTTGACGATTTAGTGGTAAAAAGCCGCAGCAAAGAAGATCACATCAAGGACTTAAGAACAATGTTTGATCTCATGCGGAGTCATCAATTGAAGATGAATCCCACAAAATCCTTCCTCGGAATGTCCAGTGGAAAATTCCTTAGATTCGTCGTTACCACCAAGGGTATACATATCGACCCAGACAAGGTAAAGGCGATAAATGAATTGCAACCCCCGAAGAATCTAAGAGAACTCAGAGGATTGCAAGGGCGTTTGGCGTATATCCGGAGATTCATTTCAAATCTTTCTGGGAAGTGTCAACCATTCTCTAAGCTAAACAAGAAGGGCGTATCGTTTATTTGGGACGATGCTTGCCAGAAGGCATTCGAAGATATCAAGGCGTATCTGATGAATCCCCCTGTTCTTGTTGCACCAAAATCAGGTAAACCGTTCTTGATTTACATCAAGGCGATGAACCATTCAGTAAGTGCTTTATTAGCACAAGACGATGATAATGGTCACGAACAGGCAGTTTATTACCTAAGTAGGACCTTGATAGGCGCCGAGTCTCGGTATCCAATGATCGAGAAAGAATGTCTCGCATTGGTGTTCGCAGTACAGAAGATGCGACATTACTTGGTGGGCCAGACGATTTACGTCATTGCCAATGTTAATCCGGTATGGGTGTTCATGACTCAACCAGGTTCGATGAATTGGCGGTTAGCAAAGTAGGCCCTTCTTTTGTCCCAGTATGATCTGCACTTCAAACAGTAGAAGTCGGTCAAAGGACAAGCGATTTGTGACCTTTTGGCGGCAAGCCCGACAACAGATACGGTTGAAGTATACGATGACTTGCCGGATGAAACCCACGAGGTTAATACCACGTCACACCAACAAGTATGACAGTTATACTTTGATGGTGCTTCGAGAGCAGTTAATAAGGCAGTAACCCCTGGATGTCCTAAGGTCACTTCCGGAGTTGGAGTTGTCTTAGTTTCCCCAGGGAAGCACGTGATGCCCCGAGCTTATTCGCTGACGAATCCATGTTCCAATAACGTAGCCGAGTACAACGCGCTCATCATTGGACTCAGTTTCGCCAAAGAGCTGGGGGTCGAGTATCTCGAAGCCTTTGGAGACTCTCAATTGATCGTTAACCAAGTTCGTGGAGAGTATGAAGTCAGGAACCCAGATCTGATTCTGTACCACCAGGAGGCTGTCAGAATGGCAGATTCTTTTGAAGAATTTTACATTGAATACATCCCGCGTCTGCAGAACGCTTATGCAGATGCACTGGTAGCACTAGCAGTATCACTCGCACAACCGCCCGAAACTGAACTGCTAGTCACTAAGATCACACCAACTCTGCGTACCCATATACGATATGGATATCGAAGAGGAGGAAGATAGAAACGTAAACGCCAAAGAGGTGAACTCAACCCAAATCGGGTCCGAGTCCCGAGATTGGCGTTTTCCCATCATTGATTACGTCCAATATGGCATCTTGCCGGAGGACGTAAAAGAAAAAGAATCTATGCACCGAAGAGCACCACGGTTCTTTTACAATACCGAGACCCGTACGTTATATCGCCGGGGGTATGATGAGTTGCTTCTCCGATGCCTTTCGAACGAAGAAGCAAAAGAAGTTCTTAAGGAAGCACACGAAGGAGAATACGGCGCATATCAGCCTGGTCCCAAGCTGTATGATCGAATCAGAAAAATGGGATATTTCTAGCCAACAATGGTTCGTGACGCGATCGAGTACGCCCGAGAATGTCACGCTTGCCAGGTGCATGCGAATTATATGCACCAACCACCGGAGCGATTACACACATCAACCACGTCTTGGCCATTCGAGACATGGGGTATGGATATTGTCGGTCCTATCTTTCCTCCTTCAGTCAAAGATGATCGATTTATTCTCGCTATCACCGACTACTTTTCAAAGTGGGCTGAAGCCATTCCGCTTAAAGAAGTGAAGACGAACAATGTCATCAACTTCATCAAGCATCATGTCATATACCGACACGGCGTGCCGAGGCGGATCATTCATGACAACGGTCCGCAATTCATAAGCAACGCCTTCATCAGGTTCTGTGACAAATTCAAGATCCAAGATATTTCGTCGACAGCTTATTACCCCGCTGCGAACGGATTAGCTGAAGCTTTCAACAAGACGATCATCAAGATTCTGTCAAAGCTCGTGAAAACCAACAAGCGAGATTGGGACGATAAACTCGGAGAAGCACTCTGGGCTTATCGCACTACCATACGCACACCCACGGGAGCTACCCCATATTCGTTGGTATACGGATGTGAAGCTGTGCTACCCCTAGAAATTCAAATCCCCTCCCTTCGGATCGCTCTCGCAACGGAGATGACGACCGAAGAGCAGCATCAGAAGCGTCTCGAAGAACTCGAAAGGCTGGACGAAAGGCGCTTGGAAGCTCAACAACACATCGAGTTCTATCAGGCCAAGATGTCCAGAGCTTTTGACAAAAGGGTTCGCCAAAGAAGCTTCAAGGAAGGAGATCTGGTCCTCGCTGCTCGTCGACCAATAATCCTCACCTCTAAGAAGAAAGGTAAATTCGAACCTAAGTGGGAAGGACCATTTGTAATAGACACAGTTTATTCAAACGGTGCTTACCGCTTAATTTCTTTAGAGGGTATCAGGCAATTAATGCCAATAAATGGGAAGTTCCTAAAAAAGTACTATCCCTAGTACGTTCAGGACAACTCATTTATCGGGAAGTTCCTCGAAGAATATTACACTTAATATTCTAGAGAATAACCCAAATTTATTTTTCCACCAAAATCCCTCACTGATCGATTTCAATTGACAGTGGGTCCACCGAAAAAGTCCTCTTTCAGTCCGGAGTCCTCTTTCAATAAACGAAAGAACTCCATTTCTTTCTCTTTGGTTAAACTGTCGCATGGTTATAACCGAAGTTGAAATTTCACTTCGATAAACGAAGAGCTCATTTTTCGATCAGATAACCAATCCTATAAAAGGTAAGTTTATCTAGATCTTCCGGATTCTCGGAGTGGAGATCCCACTTCTAGTTTCTTTCTTTCCTTGGAAATAGAATATAAAATTCTTCCTTTCCAGAATCAAGGAACAGAATATAAAATTCTTCTTTCCTTGCTCGGGAAACAGAATATAAAATTCTTCCTTTCCCACACCAACTCTTTTCCAATTTAGGATTCATCCTATGAAGTTTATCCCGAATCCTAAGCAGGGATAAGTCTGCGCCTAACACGCGCTGCCGGTTTAGTCTTTTTCCGATTAAAAAAGACACCAGAGTTCGATTCTGGGGTATTTTATCCTGAAACCTAAGCAAGGATAAGTCCGCGCCTAACACGCGCGGCCGGCTAGTTCTTAGCCGTTGAAAAGAACACTCGTTAATAACACCAAAATCCATGCCTCACACGCGTGGGGAATTTCATCCTGAATCCTAAGAAAGGATATGTCGGCGCCTAATACGCGCCGCCGGTTTAATCTCTACCCGTAGAAAGAGATACCAGAGTCTGACTCTGGGGAAATTTATCCCAAAGCCTAAGTAGGGATAAGCCAACGTCTAAGACACGTTGCTGGGTGGCCTATTCCCATAACAATGGCAAAGTCTACATATTCCAAGTTGTAGCACAAAGTCTAAAGGAGTTCATTCCCTTAGCACAACGTCACATGCGGAACGGATTAAAACAATTCGCATGTAAGCCCGACTCAAACGGTAGTCGGTAAAAGCACATCAAATCCGTTAAAGGCTGAGGATTTGCCAAAAATCCTAAGTCAACGTCTCATACACGTTGCTGTTTAGTCTTTTCACAAGAAAAAGACGAAGTCTACGTATTCAATATCGTAGCACTAAAAGGGTTAACTCTTTTAGCTTAACATGACGTGCGGAACGGATTTAGACAATCCGCACGCTAGCCCGACTCAAACGGTAGTCGGTAAAGGCTAATCAAATCCGTTAGAGGCTAGGGGTTGGCCAAAAATCCTAAAGCCAACACCTCACACGTGTCGCCGGGTAGCCTATTCCCGTAACAATGGCGAAGTCTATGTATTCGACATCATAGCACAAAGTCTCAGAGAATTCAATCTCTGAGCATAACGTTACATGCGAACGGATTTAAACAACTCGCATGCTAGCCCGACTCAAACGGTAGTCGGTAAAGGCTCACCAAACCCGTTGATGGCTGAGGGTTTGCCAAAAATCCTATGAGTATTATGGTTAACATTTCAAACGGAATGATGAATCATAATAAAAATAAAGAGGAAGACCAGTGTCACTAAAAGAGAATCAAAAGTCAGAGTACTCAGTAAATAAAATCATACATCATGCCCATGGTCAAAAATCTGCTGACTAATCTTAGACAGCTTCTCATCATAAGCTTGTCTAAGCTCAGCTCTGATAGAATCCTCAGTGGTGGCTGAAGTCTTCGAAGCAATCTCCTCTGTCTCGACTAGCTTCTGCCTCAAGGATGTCAACTCATCAGATACAGCAGTGCAGGTCTGCTGAGCCTGTGCTCTCGTCATCTGAAGAATATCCATGGCCCCCTCCTTCTCACGGAGTGCTCTTCTGAGCTGGTCTATCTCGGTCGCACAAGAGGTAACAGAAAGGTCGAGCTCGGCAAGCGAAGACAATCTAGCAGTAAGGTCGGTCCCAACTCGATCTACTCAGTCCCGCTGCATCTGAATCTCGAGCTCAGCAACCATCTGAGTCTCGCGCAGTGATTGTAGGCGAGCATCCAGCTCAACAGCAATAAAGGAGGAGGCACCTGCATCCCGGAGCTCACGAAACGTCTGAAGCTCACGCTCTAAACAGTCGAGGTCGTCGACTATAGCCTTCGCCAGATCTGGATATCCTGCTTCTCTTATTGAATTAATTCTGGGATCTAGGAAAGGCTTGAACTGGGGAAGGGAAAGTCCATCGTGGAAGAGCTTGCCAATCATAGCATTCACGAAGGAGAAGAAGGAGCGGACTTCTATACAGATGACAATCTTCTCAGGATCGTTATCTGATAGCAACTCCTTCACAAGGACATGGAGCCGAGAAGAAACCCCTACACAAAGAAGGAAAAATTCGTCAAAAGTGGCCTTGAGAAATAAATGAGTAATACTTTCAGTTACTTAATTCATACCTTCCCGAGCCGCTGGGGGTAGTGGTGAAGATGTGACGGCTGCAGATGTATCAACTGGTGGAGTTGGTCTCGCAGCTGGGTCAATAGGATTTTCTTCAGCAAAAGCTCCTGTCAAATTCAAAACGGAATTCACAGAGGCGTCTCATTATAGCCGTATTAGTCAAAATTGGCTAGTCCTATAATTGACTCAAAAAGAGGCACATACTTTCGAAGGAACCATCCTCGGGATTTTCAGCGAAAGCGGGCTCAGAAAACATATCCCCTGGTAACTGGTCATCGATCTGAGGAGAGCTATATATGTAGCACATCATAGGAGTGTCCGCAAACAAGCTTCCCTCGTCAAAATCATCAATGGAGAAATCTGACATAAAAGAATGTAAGTGCCAAAGAAGAATGAAGAGACCACAACCAATGGGAATGAATTACCTTTCCTGGGCGCAT
>BQKN01018629.1:760-11019 GCA_022839385.1 Asparagus kiusianus | reverse complement strand
CAAAATCCCTCCCCTTTCCCGGGAAAATCAGAAATTTACACCTACAGGAATATATCGACGTCTTCGCTTGGAACTATGAAGACATGCCAGGGCTCGACCCCAATGTGGCAATGCACCGCCTCGACATCAAGCCGGATGCCAAACCTGTCAAACAACAGCAAAGACGGTTTCGTCCGCAGATTATGGAAGCCATCGAGGCAGAGGTTAAGAAGTTGATCGACTCAGGATTCATCCGAGAGGAACAACATCCAGACTGGTTAGCCAACATCGTTCCCGTCATGAAGAAAAATGGCAAAATCAGGATTTGCATCGACTTCAGGAACCTGAATGAAGCATGTCCAAAAGACGATTTCCCTCTCCCAATCACGGATGTCATTATCGACAATACATGCGGATTCGAGAGAATGTCCTTCATGGACGGATTTTCGGGGTATAATCAAATTAAGATGCACCCGGATGACGAGAAACATACAGCATTCAGAACGCCCCTCGGTGTCTTCTGTTACACGGTGATGCCTTTCGGTCTGAAGAACGCAGGCGCCACATACCAACGAGCGATGACTAAGATTTTCCAGAAGCACCTCAGGAAAACGGTTGAATGCTACGTTGATGATTTGGTGGTAAAAACCGCAACAAGGAAGGTCACATCAAGGACTTGAAGACGATGTTTGATCTCATGCGGAGTCATCAATTGAAGATGAATCCCACAAAATCCTTCCTCGGAATGTCCAGCGGAAAATTCCTTGGATTCGTCGTCACCACTAAGGGTATACACATCGACCCAGACAAGGTAAAGGCAATACATGAATTGTAACCCCCGAGGAATCTAAGAGAGCTCAGAGGATTACAAGGGCGTTTAGCTTACATCCGGAGGTTCATCTCAAATCTTTCTGGAAAATGCCAACCATTTTCTAAGCTAAACAAAAAGGGCGTGTCATTTATTTGAGACGATGCTTGCCAAAAAGCGCTCGAAGATATCAAGACATATCTCACGAACCCTCCTGTTCTTGTTGCACCAAAATCAGGTAAACCGTTCTTGATTTACATCAAGGCGATGAACCATTCGATAAGTGCTTTATTAGCACATGACGATGATAATGGTCACAAACAGGCAGTCTATTATCTAAGTCGGACCTTGATAGGCGTCGAGTCTCGATATCCGATGATCGAGAAAGAATGTCTCGTATTGGTATTCGCAGTACAAAAGATGCGACATTACTTGGTTGGCCAGGCGATTTACGTCATTGCTAATGTTAATCCGGTACGGGTATTCATGACTCAACCGGGTTCGATGAATTGGCGGTTAGCGAAGTGGGCTCTTCTCTTGTCCCAGTATGATTTGCACTTCAAACAGCAGAAGTCGGTCAAAGGACAAGCGATTTGTGATCTTTTGGCGGCAAGTCCAACAACAGATACGGTTGAAGTATATGATGACTTGCCAGATGAAACCCATGAGGTTAACACCACATCACACCAACAAATATGGCAATTGTACTTTGATGGTGCTTCGAGAGCAGTTAATAAGGTAATAACCCCTGGATGTTCTAGAGTCTCCTCCGGAGTTAGAGTTGTCTTAGTTTCCCCAGGGAAGCACGTGATGCCTCGAGCTTATTCACTGACGAATCCATGTTCCAATAATGTAGCCGAGTACAACGCGCTCCTCATTGGACTTAGTTTCGCCAAAGAGCTGGGGGTCGAATATCTCGAAGCTTTTGGGGATTCTCAATTGATAGTCAACCAAGTTCGTAGAGAGTATGAAGTCAGGAACCCAGATCTGATTCCGTACCACCAGGAGGCCATCAGAATGGCAGATTCTTTTGAAGAATTTTATATCGAATACATCCCGCGTCTCCAGAATGCTTATGCAGATGCACTGGAAGCACTAGCAGTATCACTCGCGTAACCGCCCGAAGCTGAACTGCTAGTCACAGTAAGATCACACCAACTCTGCATACCCATATACGATATGGATATCGAAGAGGAGGATGATAGAAACGTAAACGCCAAAGAGGTGAACTCAACCCAAATCGGGTCTGAGTCCCGAGATTGGCGCTTTCCCATTATTGATTACGTCCAGTATGGCATTTTGCCGGAGGATGTAAAAGAAAGAGAATCTATTCGCCAAAGAGCACCACGGTTATTTTACAATACTGAGACCCGCACATTATACCGTCGAGGGTATGATGATTTGCTTCTCCGATGCCTTTCGAACGAAGAAACAAAAGAAGTTCTTAAGGAAGCACACGAAGGAGAATGCGGCGCACATCAGCCCGGTCCCAAACTTTATGATCGAATCAGAAGAATGGGATATTTCTGGCCAACAATGGTACGTGATGTGATCGAGTATGCCCGAGAATGTCATGCCTGTCAAGTGCATGCGAATTATATGCACCAACCACCGGAGCGGTTACACACGTCGACCACGTCCTGGCCATTCGAGACATGGGGTATGGACATTGTCGGTCCTATTTTTCCCCCTTCAGTCAAAGGTGATCGGTTTATCCTCGCTATCACCGACTACTTTTCAAAGTGGGCTGAAGCCATTCCGCTTAAAGAAGTGAAGACGAACAATGTCATCAACTTCATCAAGCATCATGTCATATATCGACACGGTGTGCCGAGGCGGATCATTCATGACAACGGTCCGCAATTCATAAGAAACGCTTTCATCAGGTTCTGTGACAAATTCAAGATTCAAGATGTTTCGTCAACGGCTTATTATCCCGCTGCTAATGGATTAGCTGAGGCTTTTAACAAGACGATCATCAAGATCTTGTCAAAACTTGTGAAAACCAATAAGCGAGATTAGGACGATAAACTCGGCGAAGCGCTCTGGGCTTATCGCACCACCATACGCACACCTACGGGAGCCACCCCATATTCGTTGGTGTATGGATGTGAAGCTGTGCTACCGTTGGAGATTCAAATCCCCTCCCTCCGGATCGCTCTCGCAACGGAGATGACGACCGAAGAGCAACATCAGAAACGTCTCGAGGAACTCGAAAGGCTGGACGAAAAGCGCTTGGAAGCTCAACAACACATTGAGTTCTATCAGGCTAGAATGTCCAGGGCTTTTGACAAAAGGGTCCGCCAAAGAAGCTTCAAGGAAGGAGATCTGGTCCTCGCTGCTCACCGACCAATAATCCTCAATTCCAAGAAGAAAGGTAAATTCGAACCCAAGTGGGAAGGACCGTTTGTAATAGACACAGTCTATTCAAACGGCGCTTATCGCTTAATTTCTCTAGAGGGTGTCAGGCAATTAATGCCAATAAATGGGAAGTTTTTGAAAAAGTACTATCCTTAGTACATTCAGGACAACTCATTTATTGGGAAGTTCCTTGAAGAATATTACATTCAATATTCTAGAGGATAACCCAAGTTCATTTCAACCACCAAATCCCTCACTGATCAATTCCAATTTACAGTGAGACCATCAAAATGTTCTTCTGGCCCTCTTGACTCTCTCCATGAACAAGAGGTCCCCTTTCAGTTCGGAGTCCCCTTTCGATAAACGAAAGAACTCCCTTCCTTTTCTCTTTGGTTAAACCTTCTCATGGTTATAACCGAAGTTGAAATTTCAGTTCGATAAACGAAAAACTCATCTTCTGATCAGATAACCAATCCTATAAAAGGTAAGTTTATCTAGATCTTCCGGATTCTCGGAGTGGAGATCCCACTTCTAGTTTCCTTCTTGCACTGGAAATAGAATATAAAATTCTTCCTTTCCAGAATCAAGGAATAGAATATAAAATTCTTCCTTCCTTGCTCGGGGAATAGAATATAAAATTCTTCCTTTCCCACACCAACTCTTTTTCCAAAATTTAATAATTTAGGATTCATCCTAGGAAGTTTATCCCGAATCCTAAGCAGGGATAACTCTGCGCCTAACACGCGCTGCCGGTTTAGTCTTTTTCCGCAGAAAAAGACACCAGAGTTCAATTCTGGGGTATTTTATCCTGAAACCTAAGCAAGGATAAGTCCGCGCCTAACACGTGCCGCCGGTTAGTTCTTAACCGTTGAAAAGAACACTCGTCCACATATTCAATATTGTGGCAGGTTGTTGTTAATAACACCGAAATCCATGCCTCACACGCATGGGGAATTTTATCCTGAATCCTAAGAAAGGATATGTCGACGCCTAACACGCGTCGTCGGTTTGGTCTTTAGCCGTAGAAAAAGATACCGGAGCCTGACTCTGGGGACCTTTATCCCAAAGCCTAAGTAGGGATAAGCCAACGTCTAATACACGTTGCTGGGTAGCCTATTCCCATAACAATGGCAAAGTCTACATATTCGAAGTTGTAGCACGAAGTCTAAGGGAGTTCATTCCTTTAGCGCAACGTCACATGCGGAACGGATTAAAACAATTCGCATGTAAGCCCGACTCAAACGGTAGTCGGTAAGAGCACATCAAATCCGTTAAAGGTTGAGGATTTGCCAAAAATCCTGAGTCAACGTCTCATACACGTTGCTGTTTAGTCTTTTCACAGGAGAAAGACGAAGTCTACGTATTCATTGTCGTAGCACTAAAAGAGTTAACTCTTTTAGCTTAACGTCACTTGCGGAACGAATTTAGACAATCTGTATGCTAGCCTGACTCAAACGGTAGTCGGTAAAGGCTAATCAAATCCGTTGAAGGCTGGGGGTTAGCCAAAAATCCTAAAGCCAACACCTAACACGTGTCGCCGGGTAGCCTATTCCCGTAACAATGGCGAAGACTATGTATTCGACATCATAGCACAGAGTCTCAGAGAATTCAATCTCTGAGCGTAACGTTACATGCGAACGGATTTAAACAATCCGCATGCTAGCCCGACTCAAACGGTAGTCGATAAAGGCTCATCCCGTTGATGGCTGAGGGTTTGCCAAAAATCCTATGAGTATTATGGTCAATCATTTCAAACGAATGACGAATCATAATAAAAATAAAGGTGAAAACCAGTTTCACTAAAGGAATCAAAGGTCAAAGTACTCAGCAAACAAAATCATACATCAAGCCCATGACCAAAAATCTGCTGACTGATCTTAGAAAGCTTCTCATCATAAGCTTGTCTAAGTTCAGCTCTGATGGACTCCTCGGTGGTGGCTGAAGTCCTCGCAACAATCTCCTCTGTCTCGGCTAGCTTCTGCTCCAAGGATCTCAACTCATCAGATAAAGCAGTGTGGGTTTGCTGATCCTGTGCTTTCGTCATCTGAAGAATATCCAAAGTCTCCTCTTTTTCACGGAGTGTTCTTCTGAGCTGGTCTATCTCGGTCGCACAGGAGGTAATAGAAAGATCGAGCTCGGCAAGCGAAGATGATCTAGTAGCAAGGCTGGTCTTAACTCGATCTACTCGGCCCCGCTGCATCTGAATCTCGAGCTCAGCAAGAATCCGAGTCTCGCGTGATGACTGTAAGCGGGTGTCCAGCTCGGCAGCAATAAATGAGGAGGCGCCTGCATCTCGGAGCTCACGAAACATCTGAAGCTCATGCTCTAGGCAATCAAGGTCATAAACTATAGCCTGTGCTAAATCTGGATATCCTGCTTCCCTTATCAAATTGACTTTGGAATCAAGAAAAGGCTTGAATTGGCGAAGGAAGAGTCCACCGTGGAAGAGCTTGCCAATCATAGCATTCATGAAAGAGAAGAAGGAACGAATTTCTATGCAGAGAACGATCTTCTCAGGATCGTTGTCTGATAGCAATTCCTTCACTAGGATATGAAGCCGAGAAGAAGACCCTACACAAAGAAGGAGAAATCCATCAAAAATGTTTTGAGGAGGAAATAAATAACATTCTCAGTTGCTTAATTCATACACTCTTGAGTCACTAGGGGTACTGGGGGTGTAACCGCTGCAGAGGTATCAACTGGGGTAGTTGGTCTCACAGTCGGCTCAACAGGATCAGTCTCTACAAAAGCTCCTGTCAAACACAAAACAGAATTCTCAGAGACATCACATTATAGCTGCATTAGTCAAGAATTGGCTAGTCCTATAATTAACTTGGGAGGAGGCACGTACCTTCAAAAGAACCACCCTCAAGGTTCTCAGAGAATGTGGACTCAGGAAACCTATCTCCAGGTAACTGGTCATCAATCTGAGGAGAGCCACACATGAAGTGAATCATAGGAGTGTCCACAAGCAAGCCTTCCTCGTCAAAATCATCAATCGAGAAGTCTGACACAAGAGAATATAAGTACCAAAGAAGAATGAAGAGACTACAACCAATTGAAATGAGTTACCTTTTACAGGTACATTAGCCTCTTTATTTCCAAAATCCACATTCGCCTCCTGCAAGTTATCTGAAGGAGAGAGAAGTACAGAGACAATTAGAGGATGCGCAAATTCCGAATCATTCGACTCCTTTGCGTGTCATCTAAAAGATATATTGTCAATGGTAGATGTACCTGGATTCGCTGGGTCGGGTCCTACATTGATATCCTCCCTAACGTCGGCAGCTACTGCAGGCCTCTCCACCTGGCGCGGTGAGTCAGGCTCGCCAGGAGATACAGGAATAGGATCGGGACTCATCTCGCTCTCTCCACGTTCTCCTATATAGAGATGGAGAAGCGTGAGTCAATGTTCTGAATAATCAAGAGGATGGTTTACAGGATAGATGTTACCTCCGTCACTAGCAGGATCATCACTAGACAAATCCATATCAGATGCTTGTGAAGCTGCGCGTGGCTTGCGAGCCAATCTCTTCCGCCTAGCAGCAGGGACAATAATCGAAGGTCTCGCCTGGGAAGGAGTGCAGAGCTCTTCTTCCTGGTCACCAGTGGTCCCTGAAACATCAAACCATTGTCAGCTTTAATAATTCTAGAAAGCAGAAGAAAAAGATGAATGATTAACCTCGCTCGGAAAAGTCATCGTAATCTTCAGGATCTCCGCCTGAAGCCTCGTCTGCAGAATGGAAGGTCCTCTTTCCCTCTTCATCAATCCGACGAGTCTTGTTCCGTGTCCTCTGTGACCGAGCGTTTTCCCAAATCCTACGGGAATCAACCTGAGAAGCTTCCTCGGCCTCTAGCTCTGCGATTGGCTTCACGGGGATAGTCTTATTAGCTGCTAACAACCACTTGCAGCTTAAGAAAGTGAGGTTCAACTGCCGATCAGCACTCGGGAGACTGAACTTAGCACCAGTACAGCCAGTCACGGTCCACAACCAAGCACGGAGACCATCCACCAAACCACCGTGGGCCCGAAGCTGCTGACGAGGATTCCCAACGTAAAGCTGATCATAGCCAAACTGACGAGCGAATCGGCAGGGTAGATATGGCTCTATGAAACACTGATCCCTCACCCGAAAAGTCAGATAACCTGGCCTAATGTTCACTAGCCAGTTAAAGCAGCCGATGTCCAAGTGAGTTCGATACTCTCTCGGCCTCTCCTCATCTATCAAACAATCGCCGTATCGGCCGGAGAACTGCGGGAAGCAAGTGGAAAATGTCCAACACTTGTGGACCTGCAGCTGCTGTCTGATGTTAGAAAATCCGCGCCCCTCCCACTTGCCATTCTCAAGCAACTGTAGTAGGGGAACGGAGTGGTCTGTGGCGTTCGGTACCGACATCATATCCGAACGGTGAAGGACGAACCAGGCCATCAAATAAGTGTACGGGAGCTCCATCTTAATCGTGGGAATCTGACCCGGCAAATCACTTTCCTTCCGTGTAAAGGCACCAGAAAGCTGTCGAAGTCCTCGATGAATGTTGGCCACCATCACCGGAAGAAGTGAAAGTTCTTTCTTGTAGGCGAGCTGAATTGCTGGATAGAGCACTTCCAAGGGCAAGGCGTCCCCAGACTGATATGGAACCACGCACTTCTTCAACCAAATAGCGAGATAACCGGCAAGAAGAGTCATCGGTCGAATCGGTACGGTCGCATGCCATAAGAATGATTTGAACTTGGTCCCTGCAGGAAAGCCACCCTCAGGACTACTAGTGGTATAAGAATGAGCGTCAATCTTCTTCAGTAGACTGTTCACCCCTGAGGGAGTAAGTGGGGCCAACTCACAAATAGCCTCGCCAGAATTACCCTCCAGATTCTTGAACAAATAATTGGCAAACTGCTTCAGACTCACGAATACCTTAGTCCTCTTTGCTAAAGGCTCAGACTGCGCCAAAGCTATATGATAGTGACAAGTGAGGTCCCATAGAGTCTCATAGCGATCGGGCATACGATCCTTCAGCTGACTCAATTCATGGTTGGAGGGAAAGTATTCCTGATATAACATCTGTCCCATGGGTAAGCCAGAAATCCTGTGCATCTCGTGAAGAGCCAAGCCCAACTCCCCTTACCGGGTCAGAAAAGTGTTCGAATCTGGATTATAAAGCTCGAACAAAGCACAGAAATGCCTCGCGTTGACAGGCAAGCCATACATGGTGGCACGAACGGCTGCATATAAACCACAGGCGTGCAACTCCTCACCCCATCGGCTCAAGACGTACGTCGTCATGCGAGTCCACCAAAACTTGTCCAAAGAATGGACCCAACCATAAATCCTGTGACGCGTCGCAGGCATATCTCGTCCTAGAGCAGCGAGGCGATTCCTCAAGGTAGAAGTGGTGGCAAGGAACTCGTTACGTGGTGGTGCATCCAGCCCCAATACCCCAGGACGCAATCCGGTGACATGACTCCTGCTCGAGCTAGGAAATACCTGATGAGTGATGTAGCCGCAGTGGACGCTCTCATACTCCTCCGTCAAGCGCCACGACATCTCCCGTGTCATAGCCTGACGCCTGAGCTCAGTCAATGAACGATGCTGAGGAATCTTCGGCAAATATATGAAGCCACTGCCAGTTTTATGAAGCCACTGCTCGGCCTCAATAAACACGGCATCCGGGTCTTCGACAGAGTCGCCAAATAAGAAATCGCTCTTCCGAAGAGGCTGAATAGAACTGGTGTCCTTCACGAAAGGTGCATCAGTAATCAGCTGTCGAAGAGCTCGGTGCCCACCTTCCTTCACCACCTGGGCAACCTCAGTCGACGTGCCCAAAACGAACTGAGGAGTAACTGGAATGGGGGAAAGATCGTTGGAAGTCGAATAGTACTAGCCACGACGCCCATATACTGCATGAGATGAGAATGATCCAGAAGGATATCCCACTGGAAATGAACAGTTAAACACCTGTTAGTCTCAATTATAAAAGGAAATTGAACTCATTTTACAAATGGGTAAAATAGAGTCATTGCCTTATAAAGGGTGAGACGATTTGGCCACATTGTGCAATCACAAGATAGGGTATATTGATAATATATCCCTGCCTTATAAAGCACAATGTAGCTTCAAATCGCCCCCTTTATTTTGAGATATGGTTTTGACCAAGCAAAACCAATCTTTAAAGCGTTGATCCTCACCAAGGAGAATTAAGGCTCTTTCCGATTGCCTCACCAAGGAGAACAACGTGGGGTAAAAGGACCAATTTGCAAATTTCCAGGAAAAAAAGGCTAATTTGTAAATTTCCAAATATTCCAAAAATAGCTCACCAGCGTAAGAGGGAGGCGCGCCATCAGCCGTCGCAGCAGGGGAGCGACCTCTCGAGACACGCGACATAATGATCTGCAAAATAAATTGAGGGATCAGATCCAGAAAAAAGTTCCCCTTTTTATCAATTCTACCCCCCTGAAAGAGAAGCTCGAGGCGCCAAATCATAATCCTAACCCTTATATGCAATCCTATAAATTCATAAATTAAATTAAACATGAAATATCCAAAAATTATGGAGGGTTTACCTGAGGAAAAGCTTGAGGATCCAACAAAAAATTAGATCTTGAAAAGAGCTCGAACCACGCGCTCGAGGGGCCTGAGAGAAACTTTAAATAAGGAATTTTTGAAGGATTTTTTCGGTCTAAGATCAAGAGGAAACCTAGATCTAAGACAAATATCAAGGTTTGATGGAGAAAGGAGGCTTGAGGGAAGAGAAAATCAAAAATAAGGTGAGGGGGGGGGGGGGGCGGCCCTAAGAGAGAGAAAGGGAGGGTTTTATAAAGGTAAACCAGCCTTGAACCAGACCCAAACCAGCCCTGAACCGGACCAGAATTGACTGAACCAGACCAGATCAGGCCAAATCAGTCCAAATAAGGCTGAACCAGACCAGACCAGTCTGAACCAGACCAGACCAGGATGAACCAGTTTGAACCAGTCTTGAACCAGTTTGAACCAGAATTGAACCAGAATTCAAATTGAAGCTGAATCGAGCGTCGAAACAACTTCAAATCAACCGAGGGTTCAATCCCTTGTTTATTTTGGTCTCTCCCGCGCATTCGGAAGGATCGGAAGAATTT